>JABJVR010000002.1:2309044-2323628 GCA_025773905.1 Chitala chitala | reverse complement strand
GAGGTAACAGGTGTAAAACATGCCTTAATGTTGGACATTGGCTACCTGAGGTAACAGGTGTAAAACATGCCTTAATGCTGGACCTTGGCTACCTGAGGTAACAGGTGTAAAACGTGCTTTTGAGCTGAATTTTGACTACCTGAGACATTAGAGTACTCCACATGAATAGCAAATATCATATGAAAAGTAAATTATTAATTCTGTCATGATTTATCAATTTTTTTTCCTATAGTGCAAAAATCAAAGCAAAATAATGTAGCAAACCCAAGTTTTCAAGAAATTTTTTTGTGAAGAATTTCATAGAACTTGAAAGTGCTTATGAAAAGCAGTAGGAAATGTCCATCAGAGTCAAAGACACGCTGTCAGGGGTGAGACAACCAGTGCTGACTCCCACATAACTCTGTTCTTTCTGACCATGTTCACAAAGTGAGCCTGTTTAGCTACCTAACTCTAATTATGCATCATTTTTAATTGCCCTTTATTTAATGTTGAGACAGATGCTATCATTACTAATTACCTGAAATGACTGACAGCTATGCTACGCGCTGTTTTTTATTCCAAGTTGAATTAAAAATGTGACGAACCCCATACTGATACGCCAATTAAAATCTTCAGTCATGCTTTCACTTGCTCCCCTAGGCTTACATGAAAGGTCTGCGTTTTTGGAGATGTCTCTCACAAATATTCATCCATGGGGGGTGGGTGGGTGGGAGCAGAATCGCCGGGAAAGTTGTTCAGAACAGCATTAGAGGCTGTTTCATTAACCTTTCCCCGAACAATGTCGAGTTAGTCTCAAAACACAAATCCATCCTAAGCGACCCTTTGTGAAGCCACAAAGTGCTTCAAATTATCGTTCACTTTTTATTTGACAGCCACTTCTCAAAAAAAAAAAAAACAGCAATATTTAATGCCAGCCTACGGTATTTGAAGTCGGTTAAATTAGCTGACACGAGATGTTTTTTCAGAATACAAGTGAGGAGCACAGTGAATTTTTAAAAAAGGAAAAAAATGGCTTTAAGCAGCAGAGGGTAGGTATCCTATTCAGTGAGGGAGTTAAAAATCCATCGTTTTTTTTTTTTCTTGCTAGGTTCCTAACAAGGTATCATAAGGCAGACTCACATGCAGTTCCTCCAGAAGTCATGTCTAATAACAGTGTGATTATCAAAAAGCCTGGACCATATCTTAGCAGTGTGGACAGAGACTTGCTGACGGAGAACCTCTGGCTGCGGGTGGCACCACGCCCTGTTCGCGCAGGCTTACAGTAATTGATGATTAGGCTGATTGACTGTCATTTTCCCTCGACGCGCAGATGGGAGTAGGCACTAAAATGTTTAAAATAGCCATATGCTCTGTGGATTTTAATTTATCAGTGACGAAAATGTCACCAAAAGGTAAAGAGAAAAAAGGTGCTGTTAAATAAAGAAAACTCAGTAAGCCTTAAAGCTTCAGGTAAAAGCTGTATATGTGTGTGTGTGTGTGTGTGTGTGTGTGTGTGTGTGTGTGTGTGTGTGTGTGTGTATACTGTATATATATATATACGCGTAACCAAGACAGTGCTGAATAATTATACTAAGAAGTGCCATCACGTGGAACATTTACATAAAGTTTCCCCAAGTAACTGCAGTTACTTGTGTAACAAATGTGAAAAAAATCTGTATTTTCTTTGACAAGCAGTTTAATTCCTCACTGTATTTGCATTGTGGCCTATGGGCTGATGACAATGTTGGGTTATAACTGTACGACGGCAAATCACAACGTGCTCTGCCATTGCTGCATTTTCACCGGTGCTGTTTCAAGGCTCTTTATTTTTCATATTTAAATTCAAACGCATATCATTCGTTTAAATTCGGCTACACGGCAAAAATGTTTTCCACGCTCAAATGAAAAGTACTTGAAAAATGCACAAGGACATACTGAAGTCAGTAGTTACATAAACAAAGCTGAGTGTGATATAGAAAATTGGTCAATGCTAGCCTTTTATAATCTAAAATGGTGCTGCTACATCACATTTACACCAATGTTTTAGCAAATGAAAAAAAATGTAATTTTTCTGAACAGGATATCAAGTTCATAGGTCAGATTAGGTGCTTTGGGAGACTGTAACCTGCAGCACAAACATGCTTCAATACTGTGACATATAATTAGCATGGGCAGCTCTAAAGACTGTACTAGTGCAATTATTAAAACACATCTGATAACAACACAGATCTGAAAAAGTTAATGCTATGAAAATATGGAATTAATTTACGTTTATGATTTCTCGAATCAAGCAATGGATTTTTTTACATGTAGTAAAGAAATACAACTTCCACTTGTTTGGAATACACTGCCAATTAATGGGTATGGAGAGATCAGAGAGATCTTGAAATTGAACTACTGTAGCTAAACCAAATTTATTATATATTGCAATACAGTTTACTGCAGTTTATAACACATTGTTCTTATTTATGTAGAGCTGGAGCTGTGCTTTTACCAAGAATCATCCAAATTACACTGCTGTTAGAAGACAGAGCATTACAAAGTACTGAATAAAGCAAGGGACTAACTATCATCTTAAGTTACCCGTCAAAGTGAGGTTCTGCTCTAAGACAGGCTGCAAATTCTGTCGTTGTGTCATATCTGGTCCGCAGAGCGTCCCGGGAAATCAAGGGCCAGGAGCAGCGGAAATTAACCCAATACCCCTGGCAGCGGCTCTCATTGGCGGGTGATTTGGAAACGCACACCATTTGTGTGGCTGACGGGGCCCCGTTGTGGCCCGCGTGGCCAGCACAGCAGCACCTGGAGCGAGTGGGTTCTCCTTCAGCAGCAATGAGCCCTGCGGCCCCTTTGTCCCGACAGGCCATTCCTCATTTAGCCTCGCTAATTGCCCTCGTTACCAGAGCAACTGGTTCTTTGCCGTGACTTGCACAGGATGAGAATGGGGTCTGCCAACGGCTTCTGTTTCCCACTGCTGTGAAGCAAACTTAAACGAATGGAACTGAGGAGCTGGGGAGGGCCTCAAAGATTTTTAATTTGGTTTCCAATGAGCTGTGTGCCCAATCAATATCAAGAGAGTACAGGTTTGACAGGGGGCAGGGCCTGGCTACTCTAAGGCATCAGGAGTGATACAACCAATCACAGGGAACCTTGGTTGCCTGACTGCTCTCATTGGTGACCATGTAACTGATTGACAGCTCAGAAAATAATCTGGACTATGTCCACAGTTGTATGACTGCAGAAGATGGGAAAGATCTAGGATATTATTGCATTACTGCTTAAATATCATATATGAATAAACATGGGAAAAACATTTATGCATTTTTGGCCCTGAAACCAACATTTCTTACACAAATACATTATTTTACTTATTTCATTTAGAGAAACCACAACTAAATTAAAAGTAACTATTCGAGAGCTGTAGTATGCAGTAACACTGCCATTCATGTTGTGGTGATGCGGTCATCTGGAAGTAGAATAATTATTTTTGGTTCAAGCTCAAACCATATAACCAGGTTGTATGTGTGGAGCATTGAAAGGCAGAAATATCACATCCATGTGAACTGTTTTCTTCTCCTGGCCAGTAGACTGGCAGGTGGCTCAAGTTAGTTTGCTGCGTGCTGCCAAAGTCAGAGGTTCGAATGTTGCTTGCTGTGGCTGCATAAGCTGATGTAGGTCCAGAGCCAATAACAAGATAAAATGGGAAGGTCAAATCTGATAAGGGCATCTTATGTAAAAACCTGGCACAGGGTGATGTTAGGATAGTTAACCGGATGCCCCTTGATCTGCCGTCCCTTAAGTAAGGGGGAAAACTGACTGGCTGACATAGTTGTACTTGATGTATGATAAGGAAACTGATGGACACTCGATGAAAATTTTCTATCACCCAGCAAAAAGGAAATGTCAATGTAACAAAAAATGACTGATGCAGTAATGTATCTGAGTGAATACCATGAAGGAAAAAATGGCGGACAAAAAGACAAATTAGGAGAAAATTGGCTGTTGAAGCCATTGATTACACTCTGATTTCACACTGATGGATGCTAAAGTGCATGCATACACCACTGCATGTTAGTTTCAGATGTATAAGAATTCTTCAAAAATATTAAATGGCTAGCCTATCGCTTTCTCCTAAAACTAAACACAATAAATAAAATATGTTTCAAAACTCTGACTCGTAACACTCCTAGAAACAACAATAAACTTTTATTCAAACCGCCTTTGCCACCATAAGTCGAAGGACTAACGATTATCCGAAGAGAGAGTGTCAAAGAAAATGTTTTTAAAAAATAATTTACTGTCTGTTCTGCCTCTGCTGCCTTGCAACTCAAGGCCCTAGGTGTAAACTTTGACCTCTGATAACCCCTAGCTCTTTTCGTCCATTATGTGGGACCTGATCTGAAAAGCTGAATGGTGGAACGTCCCTTCGAGCGATGGACGTGTGCAATGTCCCCCAACCCCTGACCCTTTATCATTCCAATCATGTCACATCCTGGTTTTACAGGGCAGCCAATTACCAAAAATGAGGTTGGGGAAAAAGGCTAGGCTCAGAAAGATACGAATCAAAGCTGACAGATAAGACAGCTTCGCAATAAAGGGACAGCCGATTAGTCATACTGTTGGCAGGTCAGCAGGTCTGTGGAAACAGCGGAGTGTGAATTTGCTTATTATGCTACAGGTAACACACAAGAAACTGTGTGTTAGAAAAAGGACAAAGGACTAGTGCACTGTTATTGTTTTCATAGGTTTATAGAGCTCAAAGTCACACTCCATCCAGAATTTAAAGCTACACGTTTTCATTGCTGTTTTTAAAGGGCACCTTGTCCCCAATTGTGAAGCTGAAAAAGCAAAAGAAAACAAAAAAGGAATTATTTAGTTCCAATGGAACATGAATGTCATCTGTACTCGTGTTAGACGCTGTGTGACTGTCCTGGGTGCATGTACCAAGTTATAATGCATGAAGCTGACATTCTGTGAGCAGGAACACTGTACCGTGATTTTAGATGAAGGAAACCACATCTCAGATGGAAGAAACACTCTCATTCTTCTTCATATTTTCAGTTTAAAATTTACGAGATAATGATATATGCAGCAGAAATAGTGTAAAATCCCCCATTGTTCTCAATAAGCCACCAAGAACAGATAACTTTTCAGGGAAGACAAAAAAAAAAAGTTTTATTAATAAATCAAGCTATGCATGATAACTCTAACTACAGCACACACCTCTTCGTGAAAGGAAACGGCTCTGTCCTTCCAGAGCAGAACATGCTTTAATTATTTACAATGCTCTTGCACTGGGGGCAGTCAACCAGTCTAGATAGAAAAATAGTTCTGGCACAAGTGGATCCATTTTAGTCTTTTAGTGTGAACCTGGAGCCTGTGTAAGGTTAAACAAACTTTATTTGATTGGTTGATTTCTGGGAGCAAACCTGTCAGTGATTGGCTGGAAGTGCGTCACTGCTTTTCTTTGGGTCATGCTGCACCACATGCATGCCCAAGCCAGTGGTACACAACAGCGTGTGACTGCCGTTGCTGCTGTTCGTTTATACCTTTTATTACCTGCATAACAGCATCAACCAGCGCTACTGGTGTTACCTTTTAAGACAACTGAGTGTCACACATCCCAAGTGTACCAGGAGTTCAGAACCAAAAATGATATAGTGTGCAGAAAATAAACCTTTAAGGTTCTAAGGTCAACTGGCTGCCCAACCCCCTGGGCATTACAGAACACAAAGTTAAAATAAGCTCACTAAAATGTAAATGGAAACATGAAGTCCGACCATGTTCCAGATGTAGGTATGTACCTCTGTAGGCTTGCAGGGTCCCTTGGGCGAGGGCCTCATCCACCATACAGTGGGTGTCAGCGACTCTAACAAGACATGCAGCTCAGATGGTGCACGATATTTTACTCTGTAGCTGTGATGTTTTTCAAAGGGGACATCCCTCCATGTCTGTAAATTTTAAAGAGCACCCCCTTTCCTCATGTCCACATATTTAATGTCTGCATTGGTAATTGCATTAATAATTTCTCAGCTAAAACTTTTATTCACTTTCTTTATGGTTACTTTTTTATATCGATCCCATTTCTTTAAATTTTGTACAGTTCATTGCTGATTTGATCACTCGTTATTGACCACCCTTTTTACTGCATTATTGATTCATTGCTTATTTATGCACACCATATTAATTTAATCGCAGCCAGTGACTGAGCTCTACCACACACTTTTTCATGCCTTCTAGCTTTTGATTTATCTCTTACTGCTAGGTGGTCTTTGAAATGTACATCTATGTTATATGATGTTCATTTGATCTTGCAGCCCTCTTTGCTGCTTTCCTTTTTCTTCTTCTACTTAGCAGATGTGATGTTCACTTTCTGCACTCGTGGCTCTTTCGTTTTTTTCATCTTGCCATGGACCGCGATGAGCAGGGCTTATGAGCCCATGCTTTGATTCATGTATGGTGTAAAAGGTCTGAAAACCTCCTGTGTCACCCTTGACCACTACACCCCCTGCTGTCTCCACCTTACCTGTCTGCCTCACCAGGTTATGTCATTTATACTGCTCTGGCCCTGAGGAAAGAAAAACTAAAGGTTTCCCCAGCATGAAATGCTTGAGCAGGGACTACCTAGACAAAAGCTTCACTGAGGAAATCCTCTGTCTTCCATTTGTCCATAATATTAAGATCCTGTCACATAATTTCTGTAGATTGCTGTTTCTCCAATTGCTCCTCCATGTACAGTGCATCCTTTGTTCCAAGGTTTTCTCTACTTGACCTTTTTTCAGACAGAGCCTCTCTTTTCAAAACAACTTAAATGCAAACATAAGCCTTGTGGCGGAGTTACACTGAATGCAGGTTTTGGAGAGCAGGTGCATTAAATTGCGATCTTTTCCTCGCATTGTGTGTGTGTTTTTTTCCTGTCTTTTTATAAATGAGAAGAGCCTGGTAGTGTCAGTGCAATGAATCCAATACTGAAATGTGCATCTCTCTGTGCTCTCTGATTGCAGGCTATCCTCTTACACGTAGTGAGTCACTATGGGAGCTCACAGCACCTGCCGCCCCTCACTGTGCAAAGCGTTTTGCCTCCTGGGGTCACTTGTATATAAATATTCTGCTGCACATGGAGCAGAGGGGGTGGGGGGTGACTGAGGACATGGAGGCTGTTAGCATCTTTTCAGAAAGGTTATAAAACTACAGCAGTGTCATTTTGTTATTTGCTGTGAATTATTGTTCTTCCAAGGTGCCCAGTAGAACCATTGATTAACCTCGCACAGGTGACTCCAAAGCTTGCATTGTCATGGCCAATTTGTCAAGCAGTTCCCTGGCATGTCAATGTACTTCGTTAACTTCCGAGAGATTACCTCATGGTTTTCTCTGCTGTTAAATCAAACAACGGCTGCATTGATCCATCAAAACCTGTTTTTTTTATTGCACTTTATTAATCCCAAATTGCTTCTCTGCATTTAACCCATTCCCTGAGGGGAGCAGTGGGCAGCCAGCCACATGCGGTGCCTGGGGAGCTAGCGCTGAGTGTCTTACTCAAAGACACACCCGGCTGTGCTGGGATTTGAATCAGGAGACTTCTACATCTCAGGCTGATGTTCTACCCATTGAGTCACCAGGCCGCTATGGTATTGAGTCAATTCACAATAACACTGAAAATGTAAATGCCTTATGTTTTGAAAGCGTCATTTAATGCTAATTGGAAAAACTTAATTTTTTTTTTCCGTGCAGTTACTCCTGTGCAAAAATGCACATGCATCCCAGCTTCATCCCATGTTTAGCATGCGGCACTGAGATGAGAGTGCTCACATCCTTTCTCCATTTAGTAGTTTTTTCAGTCTCATTTTCACACAATCATGCTTGACTGCCTTGACATTTACAACAGACAAATAGACTGTTGCTACACTCTTGAGAGAACCACATTACTTAGCTTTGTCAAAAAAAATGTAATCACAAAAGCAATGGCTAAAAATCAGTACTTGCTTTTGGTTGTATATTGAATTATTCCAGCATCAAAGCCCTATTCCTGGACCCGTATGAATTGCATTTCCTCTCTCCTCAGGGAGACGGCCTTAAAACCAGGTGAACGGGTGCGATTTGTCATAACAAAGTCAGGATGGTACTAACACAAATTAGGTAGCAGGTTAGTTCTCAAGAAATACTTTGCTCGAGAAAACCAGCTGACCAAGACGCACTTCAAAAGGCCGTTTGATTTTAACGTTTCTCTGATCAATTATTAATTTATTTATCTGTCTCGCACCCGCTCCCCCACTGTTTCTTTTTTCCTTTTTTATGCACACATCTGGGCTGTGTTGTGCAGGTATCTTTAAGTGAACTGGGAGTTCCAGGATTTTGACCCCCATTTTTTTTCATCAGCCACACAGGACGCTCACTGTACCGCGAACTTCCAAAGAAAGCAAAAAAAAGTTACAGTCTCTCAAGCTGAGCTGATCTCTGAAACTTAGATGGAGCCCTGGCACGTTTTCAAACCGGTGCAAAGCAGATTCGGCAGCTTGGGTACTGCACGGAACGTGTGTGTTGCATCCGAGTAATACTCGCCAGTCATTTACGACAGAGATGGGAACGCCTGTCTGTTGTAAAGAGCACAAGGGCAATATAGAACATTACAGACCTCTCTGAAACCTTACATGAATTTCACATGAAAAGACAAGCTGGATTTTTACAGGTCAGAAGCTTAAAAATGTGAGAATAGCATAGGCGTTGGTCTCTGTAATGAAAACTGCTATACGTTTTGTGTACAGTAGCTCTAATTACTGCTTAATTGTTACAACTTCTAGCAGCATTCAAGTGTGAAATTTAATTTGAACTGCATCGCACTTTCTGATAGGAGCATTTCTGAGGCGATGGGGGGGCTGTCAGATCAAGCCTATTACTTCTTAACACGTGCTTGGTGCCATTTTAATTTTACTTGCTTTTCTGAGTGTACTGAGCAGCAAATACGGTTTACGGTGACGCACAAAAGGACCGGCGTCCCGACAGATTCCGATTGAGTTTAAAAGTTAATAAAAAAATAAATGAACAAACAAACAAACGTACAGAACCCTAAAAGCTCAGACTGAAGCTATGTTTTTATTGGATTCATAAATCAGAGATTCCATTAAACCAAAAGAGGAAGCAAGTAATGGCCGCGGTTTGTCTGACCATTGATTACACTGACATTACACACATTCAGGGCATCTGCAAACCGGCTTCCATATGCTTGCCATAGCACACCACACAGGGCTGAGATTTATTACAAACCTTAAATAACTTCCCCTTGACGGTGTGCTTGCCGTGATGAGCAAAGTACCTATATAACTTTTGCATTCTTTTATTTGCTTAGCAAAGGCAGTTATTCAAAGTGACCTACACAGCAATAGTACACTTTTCTATTGAATGTTAGACTGTGTATAATTGAATATGGCTTCTTTTTATTCATTGGCTTATCCTTGACGGTAGGCTGGCAAATGCAGACAGAGCAGAAAGCCAAGTTTCAGTTATTTCTCATTTTACTGATGCTGGCAGCCAACCATTGGTCACAAGTTCACTAACTTTCTGTCCTAAACTGTAACACAAACACTGCTGCTATAATGCTTATTTATTTTTCATATACATTCTGCACAGAAGGACAACACATATGACTCTCGCATTCCACATTTACACAATATATTTGCGTACATCTAACCACATAGTTGGGGACGCAGCCGACTGAAAATTGAAAGCAGGTTCTTTGATGTGATACTTCAGTTGAAATTTTCAACCCACCTAAAGCGATGGTGTGCTTGTAATTAAATCGCTTTTCAGTCAGACTGAACTGAAATAGCACCGCCTTTCAGAAACACAATCTCTACATATTCACAGTAAGCCCAGAAAGTACATTTCTGTTGCTTAATACAGCTGAGTTACTTTTGGAGAATTATAATGTACCTTTGGAGACTTGTCACAGGCTGGGGAAATAAATAAATAACAAATGAAAGCTCTCAGTTAAATCACTATTATACACATACATAATTACAGACACACACTTAATACGAAATTCTTTCTAAGAAAGCTACATGAGATCACCTCTATTTTTTGTTTAAAGCAAGTACTTTCTGCCAATAAAACCATCCAGATCCATCCAATATAATTTTTGTGTCTCTTTCAAACATGAACTAATCTAGTCATATATAAACAGAGAGAGAAGCACATTCCTTGTAATACAAACACACACACACACACACACACACACGCGCGCGCGCGCGCGCATCCACAATTTCTGAGCTCTGTCCATGCGCATGTATGGGATCCTCCAGTATGGCTTTGGAGAGTTTCGTTCTCCCAGCACTCCTCTGCTCATTAGGCCCTGTGCTTCAGCGGCCCTTGGTACTCCACGTCTCACTCACTGTGGTGTGGAGTGACAGCGCTCTGTGGGTCTGTGCTTACAAGGACCTCGCTGCTGGCTAAAAAGGGATAGCAGTAACACTGTCCCAGGGCTCACGGTAAGCTCCCAGCACACAGCTCCCGGTCGACTTATCAGTGGAGGACACAGGAAGCAAGTGTGGCCAGAGATGTGGACTGCAGTATTAGAACAAATGAAAGGAGCAATGTTTTAGACAAAGAAAAAGAAAAATGGACACAAGAAAGAAAGAAAAGAAGAAAGTAAGAAGACCACTGCTTCACAAAAATACAACTAAATACTAATGATGGCAGTGGCCTAACCAGCTGGTCTAATTAGCTGTGAAGGCTGATCACTGTGACCTGGTTAACAATGACCAAGGAGAAGACACTTATGGGGTCACTTGCGCTGACTCCACCTCACTGAAGAAACACAGAATCAATTCCTAAACAGGTGCTGAAACCTTGCCATTAGATGAATAAAAATGGAAACATCTCCCTACTGTGTCCTGGCTTACAGAGATCAGACATACACATGTGAAACCTTGGGCACTACTGGTTTAAACAAATCACACGCGCAAAGTTACCCACCAGCCATCTGGCTTAAACACACCACACATACACTCTGTAATGCACTGGCTTAAACATACCACTTGTACAGGCTCCCAGCATCCTGACAGAAAGTAGTGGATTAGCTAAAAAAATGGTATGCCACATCTAGAAAGACAGCTACTTTTCCAGCCAGTACAAAGAGAAATGTTGCTTTTAATAAAGGAACGGGCTCTGCAAACTAAAACAGCATCATCAGTGTTAATCAGGAATAAAGAGGGCTGTTCAGGACTAGAACATAGTCATTACGTCATCAAAGTACTGCAGTCTTGACCAAAACATTTCTGCTTAAGCCATAGTCAAATACTATCTGTCAAAAGCTTGGTCGGGGTACTTAACCAGAATTGTCACAGCCAAAACACTTAAATAGGACAAACTAATTAACCCAGAAGCCATAATCGTAAGAAGCTTTACAGATGGAAAGCTGGGACATGCCACTTTAAATTTTACTTTAAAATTTTTTTTTACTTATTTTACTGCCCCGCATAATTATTAAGCTGCCCCCCTCCCTCCACTTTAGAAGTTCGTCCTACATGCATGCTGCAAGTCATCTTGGTAACTAGAAGAGTAAAACATACAAGTACGGTAGGCTAGTGTGTGGGTCTAAAGCCCAAACAAACAGCTGAACTACCATAATGCCTAGTGCTGAAAATGACAGGATCATTTGACATGAGTCCACAACTGACGCATCTCTGAATGCTTTCGACTGAGAGGTCACGGGCCCAAGCAAAAGAGCATGTTCACCTGAAAGGCCTTGACAAGACAGACGTTAAGTGACAATTGACCGTAGGAAAGGCTGTATAAAAGCATAATCAAATCAGCTGCTTTAGAAAAGAAAGACTATACTGGACAAGGCATATATTTTGTCCTAGTATGCTTTACCACAATCCGTCCAAATTTTTTCATTTTTTATTGTACCTTTTCACAAATTACAGCATGCGTGTATGCATTGTGCCATACCAAATTCACAGGATGTCTCAGGAGGGAAAGAATTACGGAATGCAGGTAGTGCTTTGTGTACTAGACTTGAAACCAAGGGCCTGCTGGGTCAAACCCCAGAGGAGCCTTCTGCAGTTTTTCCCTCGACAAAGATACTTAACTTAATTGCTTCGTTTAAGCATTTAGCTGTATATTATTAGCTCCATAAATTGAATGTTTCAGCTTTAAAACTGAAAGCTATGTGAAATTCTTTAGGCAAAAATGTCCATTGTGCAATTACATAATGATAATATAAGTACAGTCACAGAGCAGCGCAGGGGTTTGTGGAGAGATGTGTGCATTCTGATTCAGCTATCTAATTGTGTCTCGTTTCTAATTCGCTCAGCACTGTCCTCCTGCTCGCATCTGCTCACTGTCTCCGCAGCGACGCAACAATGAGCACAAACATATGGAGTCTGTTTACAGCAAACAACAGTCTGTCACAAGGGGGTCCCACCATCCCCCCTCTCCCCCCAGTATCCCAGTAAAAATCAGCCTTTTCAGATTGAATTAAAAACCTAAAGTCATCGAAAGCACACACAAGCAGCGCACAGACTCCTCTTTTCATTAAAAGAAGCTCTGTGACCAAAAACAAAAATTCCCCAAACACATGTATAATTTATGTTGTTTCGTACCTATGAAATATGCATAACTCATAAAGCATAAGGCAAATTGACCTCTCTGACACAAACAATGAACCGTGTCACAAATGTGTAGCTTGGTGCATGAAACTGTAGACTCTGCAGCATTCTGTCAGGCTGAGCTTGCCTTTTCTTCTCAGCATGGGCATACAAAGCAACCAGCAGCCTTACTCCCCAAAGATGAAAACAAAAAAAAACAATAAACTTAAAGAAATTATAGTGGGTAAATTGGACACAAAAGATGCTGTCAGCTCTACTTCAGCTTGATTAAAACATTAGTTCGTATGTAGAGAATATTAATTAAATAATATCGAGATAAGTATGTATTGTAGCAAAACAGTGAAAGTGGGTAGATAACTTCTAATTATAGATAGATTTAGGGGAGAAATAGCTTGTTACACTTAGCCGCTGCTTCTCCTGCAAATTACCATGCATGCCGACATTTGCAAAGATCCTTTTAAATTCTTGAAAAGGAAAAAAAAAATAGCCCTATGTGTAAACCTATAGTAAGCCACAGCCTTGAACATCTGGAGACATAAGCTAGCACACAGGAGATCTTCCAATGCAGTTACTGTCATTGAACAGACAAATAACCATTGATTGTGGCCAATTTCCTCCAAGATTAAAAGCAGACAACATGAACAGGTACAGCCTGCTGTAATGTTTTTTTTTCCTTTGCTGCACAAATAGTCTTCTTATCCATGCTGAAATGGAGAGTGTGACACGGCACACAGCCTCCAGGTCACGTTCAGCCACATCCTGCGACTAAGGCTACAAGTCACACGTTGGTCCTCTCAGACTGCACTCCAGTGGAACTCCCATAACCAGGTTCAGGATGGATAACTGAGCATTGTGTACTATCATGTTAACCTTATGGTAGTTTGTAAAATATATTTTGGAAACAGCAGGTTTGTGCAGAGTTAATTTGACCTGAATGGAATAAATTTATTAGTTTAGACATTTAATTTACTGACAAATAAGAACACAGCATATTTACACAGTGACTAAAGTTTACCTGTCTGTAACAACAGTGTAGAGCAGCTGTGTTTTTTTTCCATTTTGGTCTTCTGGTATTATTAACTTTGTGCTCCCTGCCAGCAGTGCCTCACATTCCTGTACACAAATGTGTGTGTAGTGTATTCTATTCAATCATATTTGGCTATGTATGTCATATGCTACTACATGGTGTATGGATTTTATAATTAGCAACAGTATTATATATTAAAAGCAACATTTAATCTTTTAGCAGACACTTTAATCCAAAGTGACTTACAAGATTTCATATACATATTACAGTCATATTGGTTCTTTGCATTTACCCCATCCTCCTGAGGGGAGGGAGCTGCCGGCAGCCTATGCAGCACCCAGGGAGCTGGTATTTGAGCAGCTTGCTCAAGGATACACCTGACAGCTAGGCAGGGATTCAAGCCAGGAGAATTCCACATCCCAGCCTGATGTTTTACCCATTGACCTACCAGGCCACCAACATAACACTGTGACAGGGTGACATAGTGACTTGTCAATCAAACCTGATTTGGATAGTTTTTATATATTTACATGTATAAATTAGACCCTGTTTTTCTTAGTTACAATTAAAAAATAATTAGATAGATTTCATAATGACAGTGATGTCATAATTTTTACATGCAAATAATTTATAATTATTTGCATGTAAAAATTATCCTTAAAGGTATTTTATAACAGGAAAACAAGCAATGTTAATGAGTACATACCATGCACATACAGTGACCTTTCTGAAAAAGGGGAAAGGGTTGCTGTAGGTCTCAAACATCCTGTAGACTCTCTAAAATAGGGTTTGAAGCGTTTTCAGATTTGCATGTCCTGTGGCTTTAAATGAGTAAGGATTGAACTTTGTTCAATCCTTCTGATCAGTGGGGACTTTAATCATGCCTCGCTCTCCGCCATTCTTCCTACTTTTACTCAGTACGTGAAGTGCCATACCAGGGATTCCAAGACCCTAGACCTACTGTATGCTAATGTTA
>JABJVR010000002.1:2254274-2307923 GCA_025773905.1 Chitala chitala | reverse complement strand
TCAGCCGCTCTACGAAGGCATCCCGCTCAGATGGTGCCCAGGTGGGCACCGGGTAACCACATGCACGAGGAGAGAGTCCTGTTAAGGGTCACGGGGAAGCCTGGAGCCCATCCCAGAATACATAGGGTGCAGGGCAGGGGACACCCAGGGTGGGGCACCAACCCACCGCAGGACACACACACACACACACACACACACACACTATGGGCAATTTAGAGACACCAATACACTAATCAACATAACCTGCTTGTCTTCGGACTGTTGGAGGAAACTGGAGAACCCAGAGAAAACACACCAAGCACAGGGAGAACATGCAAACTCCAGTAAAAATGTCGAGCTATCGAATGAGTCATTGTATTAGTGACTTCTAAGGGTTGCTTGTAAGGGTTTATGGGGTGCCCAAATAGTTTTTTAAAGGGTATATTTGACTGCAGCTATTTTTTGAGTTAAGTCACAAGTCTTGGAATGAATTAATGACGTATGGCGAGGTATAGCTGGGTATATATATATATATATATATATATATATATATATACCCAGCTATATTTACAAGCCAGTGGGTTATAAATATTATAACAGACCAAAGTAGCAGGCAGATTTTGAACCAGGATCATCACTACCCGCAGAGCGCGCCTGACAGGAGGATTAACCCACTGAGCCAAAGACTTCGGTCCATTACGTTGGTGTCAGAAGCAGGATGAAATTGCTTCAGCTGAGTTAGGACAAGGTTGAAATGGGGGCAACAAGGGTGGTAGTGTAGCAACCACTGCATGTGGAAGCCTGTTGGCTGCAGTGACAGTGATGTCACCCCCAGCAGTTGGGACAAGAATTTGATTTGCTTCCAAAGCTAAAATCTTGAGTCTTTGGCTCAGTGGGCTAATCTACCCATTTGGTGTGTTGGCCGGGCAGTGATGACCTGGGTTCAAAACCTGCCTGCCTCCTCAGTGTGTTACAATATCATAACTATGAAGGATATCTAATGAAACCCACTTTTTGTTTTGGAGTCATCACAGTTTTATTGTTTTTATATTGTTGGCTTACATGCCGTCTGTGAGTTTCTGCAATACAAAGAATATTCCCGTTTAACTGTTCATGGCGATCTTGTGAATAACTTAAACCGCAAATGTCAAATTCGTGAATGTGGAGGGGTGACCACACTTATGAATAGCAGACGAAGGAGTGCATTATGGTAAACATCTCAGTGATGCACAGTTTGCAGACAGACACCCCTGTCATGTGTCTGTATTCTTGCTGCTTAAGGAGTGAGAAAGTGCGACTGCGTTCTGTCAATCTGTGACTACTATCAGCGGTAATCGTCAATGCCCTCAGCCATTAGGATAAAGGATGTTATGTCCTCCTCTTGTTGATGTATTTTAAAGGGCAACACAGGTCATCCCTGGCTAACAGGATGCAATGCTTTAACGCGGTTCTGTGGCAGTGCTTCATGGCCACCTGAGTTACCCAATGGGACTGCTAATGTGGAGCGGGCCTTTCGCACCTCTGCCACTCAGCTACAGCCCATGGAAAATAAACAGAAAGTTGCACATATGAGCAAATCATAAAAACAACATCTGTAGAGGGAAGGTCTGGAGCACAGAGTACTACACTGTGTTTTCTGTTTACCTTAATTTACACTTAGCATTTTTATAATGGTTCATAGCAGTGTTTTTAATTAATTAAAGCTTTTGTGTGCTACATATGATTAAATACAACATCAGGACATTGATCATTATGAAGTTTACCTACATACATCACAAAGCAGGGTGAGTCTTGTTTGTACAGGAGAGTTTCGTAAATGGAAGAGTATCTGGTTCTACTTTTCTGTACGCTAGCGATCCAGTGAGCCTAGCTGAATTGAACATCAAAACACCGAGCTGTGACTGAAGATGAAACCATCTTCCGTTCAAAACAGCAAGACAAATTTCCAGGGCCTGACCTTCAATATGAATCACTGCTGATAAATGTTGCTTAAAGTCAAAGGATCCTAATAGGTGTTTACAGCCACCTTGGCTTGGTATCAGATACCACTGTTGATGAGTAAAAATGCTGTATCATAATTAGCCAGTCATTGGAAGCACACTGGACTTAACCAGGTTACAAGCCAGCTTATCCTGCAACAGACATTCAGGATCACAAAAATCTCCAGGGCTCAACTTTTTCTTTCGGTCAGCCTCAAAGTAACAGACAGAGAGAAAAGAGTACAGAGCAATGACTAAAAAATGAAGGTTTGCAGTTCCCCATCCCTGGTGGGGTCTTCAACCTGTAGCAAGGCCCTTCGCCTAAATTAGGAGAAGAACTCAGGTAAGTACCAGTAAGCCTACAATGTGCGGTTGCTAGCCGCAAAGCATTCCAAGTGTTTCGGTGAGATACACCATAAACCTGATTCCAAGACAACAATATTAAGTTTCAGGCCATGTGTATGGAACACACAGCATTATGAGACCTTTTCAGAGTATTATCTTCCTTGCATTGCTACCTCTGTATTTTTTTGGTGTTACTGCAGTTTGTTCCAGAATGCAGAAACCATTCTAGGGAAGGAAGTGTGATAAGTAAACAGAACACACTGTTTGTAGCATTGCAAATAAAATCCTAAATAGAATGGAATTTCATTCCGGCACATATATCCTTTACTTACTCCATCTTTTAAAAACTTGACATTCTGTGCAATGTGCTCTGAAATAATGCGTATTCAAAACAGCAGCATTCTTACAATTTGTAAAAATCTATTAGATTTGCTTAGTGGGGGGGAGAAAACTTATTTGATAAACACACGGCGTGGCAAAAATTCCATCTTGACGTCCTGGTGGTTTCACAGCATAAGGTGAATTACCATCCCTTCACAGGCACGTTAGATCCTGATTGGTGTAACAAACAGACTCCTGATTTTCATTAGGTATGAAATATGCGCTCTAAAATCTGCTGGTCTTCTGTAGGAGTTGCTGACTGTGAGTGCTTCACGATGAGGGCCCCTTTCAATGAGCTTCATCATTAGTGGCAGTGATGTCTTTGTATTAACATGCAAAATCACTCGCTTTTGCCAGTCAAGCCCTAAACTTTTCATCAGTTAAGAAATCTTTCTCCAACATACTGCATACTTTATGCATAATGCCAGGCAGGAGTTAACAAAACAGTGCAAAATTATGCATCGTGTTTGGGAATTTAACGCATTAAGAAGTGAAAATAATCGACTGTGTTAATGTGAGAATTGTTATTTTTGTTACTTTAGTTTTAACTTTACTTTTATGCTTTGCTTAATTGGCAGATGAGTGATACACACCTAATATTTCTTTTGATTGTAGAAATCACGCTGGGTGCCTGATATCAGCGGGGTTTCTGTTCCAGTGTAAAAATACTACAGCATTGCAAATGATGTTGGGTGAGATAATAATAGCAGGTTATAATTATAGAGTGTTTGTTCCAAGGGGCTGTGTCTAAGCATTAAAACACAGTGTCATGTGCATGGTCCTGTCCTGTCTAGTGTGTGGTATTTCTGGCCTCCCTGTCCTGTCTAGTGCATGTGGGATTTCTGTGTCTGCCTCTCATTCCAGCCTGCACCTCCAGTTGTCTTAATAAATATACCAGGTGTAGGTCTGCATGAGCACTATAAGAGCTTTGTCTTCTCCTGTATCTTTGCCAGCTGTTAGATGTAAATGTGCTTCTCATAGTCTGTTTTCCCTAAATGTCAATTGGCCTTGTATGTTACTATACTCTAGGTTCTGATTATGTATTAACTCATGTCCATTGTGGGTTCTTGACCTGGTTTTGACTTTGTACCTTGTTTGATCTGTTTAGTTACTGTGTATGACACCTTTGGACTTTGGTTTTTGCTATTAAACTCCTCTTCTGCAAATAGACCTTCCCCTGCCTGGTATCCACCCTTGATTATGCGTTATGTACAGAAACTCACAGGGATATTCAAAACTGAGCAGAATCTATGATAACAAGACTAGAAGGGTGTGAGAAGTTACAGATGGTGACAGTTACAGCTGGTTAGTTTTAAGAGGGGTGTGTTGTGCTGTAACTATGAATATTGAAATCAGTCTAAAATCATTCAGAATTTGTAGTTGAAAATATGAGTGAAAAAATAAGCCCCTCTTTGTGTTTGCACTTGGTTTACCTACATCAGGTTCAAAGTCCCACTCCTGCACTTGAGATATCAGAGAAGTGTCCTTCTACCTGTTTATATTTTACACTGACTGTTTCTCTTTTAAAACCTGTTAATATAAAAAGTGGCTACAGGAAAATGCCACGCTGAAGAATAACACTCCTGTGGGGGGGGATGTCCACTTCCCCGCCTCCCTGTCTACGCTGCCTCCCTCCCGGGGAACATCGTGCAAAGTTCGTTTAACTTCCCAGCTGTGGGCTCACTCTGATTTAAAGAAGTCCCAGGTGGAAGCCTCATCTCCCAGTCCGTGGCTTAACACCATGCAGTAACAACGTTGCACCCGCTCCACTGGTCACTAAACGTCCTCCAGCTATGCCACCAATCCACCAGTTGCTCTGTCCCAAAACACGTCACTGCATAGCGTTCGTGTCGCGCCTGAGAGGTAATAAAAAATTATAATTCTGTATTTTGGAAAAAAAGAAAAGTGAGACGCCACTGGGAGGCAGATGTAGCTGAAGCTCTCTTTACATGCGATTAGAGAAGGGGCCTCAGAGGCCCGCCGAGAGGCCTGGTCACATGGATTGGGAATTCAACACAGCCTTCCTAATCGCTGTGGCAGACCTCATTCTGGGCTCCCCCATGCCTCTCCCCTCCCACCTATAATCCTGCTCTAGACTGGCATGACAGGTAGGCATTTGTGTTAGATTAATGCTGTAATATTTTGGCATTACCATGAATTAATATTGCCATGAATATGGAAAAAGTGGGTAATTACCGGCTCGCTCCCTGCACACTTCTGCAAAAATGTGTCAGGGATTTACAGACTGCCATGCTTACAAGGCAAGGATTTTGTGCACCGTTTGTGAATGGTGTTTCCCACATTGCATCTGCACTATTTTGTAAGCAGAAAAGACTCAAAGGGCTGAAGGCACAATTCCGTAAACAATTATATTGTTGTTACATTACGATAACACTGTAATTATGTTGGCACTTAATTTAAACCCTTTTTTTGTTTGTTTTTGCTTTTTATTTAGGGGTGGGGGTCTGTGTCTTTGATTTGGTCTAATAGCAAAGATATGGGGAATAGTCTGAAAATATTGCAATAGGCTGCATCACAGGAGAGTAGACAATAAACATCTGGATTGTCTTTGTAGAGGAATAAATTGCAACAAAGGTTTGAAGCAATTTTCACAACACAACATGGCGTATCAGGGGAGATGAGTGATCGGAATCATCTCAGTACTTGGCACAATCTGCAGGACATACACTGGGGACTTTTGGCAAGTCAACGAGGGCCGCTATGAGTGTTTACCACACCGCTCTAGAGAAGTCATTTTCAGAGTGCATTAATATGCAAATGCACTGTCGCCAGTGGCAGGCTGGACACAATAGAGCAGGTGGGATCCTCGCCTGCGCAGGTGGAGATGCATTTCTCGGCTGTTAGCACGATGGTGGAAGGTGGGGCCGAGAAGGGAGACGCATTGTGTTTCTCGAGATGAAGAGGGCAGACCCAAGATTACGGGTGTGGAACGAGCTCCGCTCCGCCGAGGGCGGATTGGGAAGAACCTATTTTGTCCATGCATCTATAGCTCACTATTCATTTTTCAGCAAACAAGAAGGACCTCAGTTGTGCCGTCTTTGTAGAAGGGAAGAAAAAAGCGTCACTTTCGGAAGCATTGACAGCATGCAGGCAGCATGCAGGCAGAGTAGGTTAATGTTAGTATGACCACGTCCCTTCACTACTGCCTAGTGAGAATGGCTTTAATAATAGTTAAGTCTTGGTTTGGGAACAAACCTCTCCCAGGAACAAAGCATCTAGATTCCCAAGCACTCTGCAGACTGGTCTGTCAATCCCACAGTCACCCACTGATTTCGGCTTAATTTTAAAATGGTCCATTGTTAATAAGAGCTGAACTTCCCCCGCATTATGTGCACACGGAGATGGCAAGTTTCGTTGTCTTACATGAAACCTATCTTATTCTTACATCTCACTCTAATAAATTTTCATTTGCTCAGTTTAAAAAAACTGTTTAATCATACTGTTTCCATAAATGAATAATCATTTGGTGTGGGTGAATGGAATTATGTCTGACTTGGATGCTTGACAAGTTTCTTTTCTGTGAAAATCATATTTTTTGGTGATAGGTCTGAGTCTGAAGGTCTCAGTGACAATGTTCAGATATCAAATGTCACATTCTCATAAAATTAGACATTCTGTGTCTTTATTCACCATACTGAGCAAAAGTTTGAAAATAGTATATCCAAGAAATGGTAGAGCAAAGTTCAAATGTGCAGTCGCTACACTGCACAATTCAGATTTACCTACACAGCAAAGTTCAGATGTACATTGCATACACGGCACAGTTCAGATTTACCTACACAGCAAACTTCAGATGAACATTATCTGCACAGTAAAGTCAGGATATACATTGCCTACACTGCACAGTTCAGATTCACTGACACTGCCAGAGTTCATGTGTACATTATGCATATTGGACAGCTGATGTTTGCCTAATGTAAACAGCTCACTAGCATTTTCACACCCGGCGTCCTCGGGTAATATGCCGCGGAGCCGCGTCGTGTGCGAGCGGTTGATAAGCGCCAGACTGCTGTTGCGTTTCTGCAGCCAGCGCGTCACTCCAGTGAGGCGTTCCCTCAATGATGAAGGCTCCATTTTCCAACCCGTCCACTGTGTTGTGCTGTTGACTCAAAGTGAGGAAGTGTGCTTAAGCGGTAAACTGTCCATCACTTCCATGTCAGGCTGCTGACACTCAGGGTCTACCCATTGTTTGTTTCTTTTATTTTGGGGGTGGGGGGCAAAGGACTGTGTGAGAAGGTTGTAATGGGAGATTGTTTATGGTTTATATATACATGATAAATTATTAATTATTGTATATCTGTAGCAGGAAGCGTGTCCCCATGCTTTTCATATTTCTCTTTTACCATTTTTCTTTCACAGCCTAGTTACCCATGAGCCCTTCTGCAAAGGCCTGCGATGTCTCTTCTCGCACAGCTCAGCTCAGCAGACTTTAACCTGGGATAAAAGACCTGTGTCCACAGTTGCCCGTTATGTTGTGCAGCTGCCCATACCTCATGCAGGCACATGGAGCCTGTACCACTCACTGTCCTCTATCACAGGAATACAGGAAATAGTGGGAGGGCCAGGCCAGCAATGCAACAAGGTGCTCATTGGCCAGAGCCCACAGTCAATCCACGGAACCACACCTCCCCTCCCGTGTAGCTTCCTGTCACCCTGGGAAGCAGCAGCAGCAGGCTAAGGGACAGGGCGGCATGTTCTCTGTCACTTCCCATTAAGGGCCTGTTTCATCACGGACCCAAGATCAATGGGAACAACGATGGTGCTGAACTATTTTACAGGGATGCTGGCAGTGTGGCTGTAGAAGATCGGTTATAGAGCAACAGGGGTGGATCTCCAGGGAGGTGGGCGGGTGCTCAAGGGCTGTATGACTCTTTCAAACAAAGGTGAGCAAATGCATAACAAGGTGAGATTCACAGTAACATTTTATTATTTACAGCTTTAGTACATGCTTCACACAAGGTACCTAATAAATAATGAGAGCTGGACATTTTATCAGGGGAAATTCACCTTTCCCCTGACAAAGGTGTCATTGCTCTGCAACAGCACAGCAGTGTAACAGCCAGGCACCATGGGACACTGGAATCAGCAACCTTTTAGGTCATGTGATCTGGTCACAAGACAATCGCCTTAACCTCCGAACGACTTGGGTAATTATGTTGAGGTGCTTGCAGCCGTCACATAAATAAGATGTTTTGTATTATAAATTTAAATTGTCTGTCAAACAGGTTTAGATGTGATATTTTGTGCATTCTCTCAGTGAGCCCCCCCATCCCCCACTGTGCTGTTGGGGTCTGTCAGATTTGGGCTTTGCTCCTGAGCGTAGCTATCACTCCGTGACCAGACACGCTCGTCCCCCGGCTCTGCAGCCTCTCGCAATTCAATCTATACTCAAAATGTCGGCCAAACGTGTCATAATTAGTGGTGCCGGCTTCTCGCAAATATGCTGTGGCATTATTGTTCTCCCCCATTTCTGCCTTTTTTTGCCTCAGTGCCCAACGGGAAATTTGCATTATTACTCAGCCGAGCCGAACATTCGTGATCTGCGTGCGGTACCTGGTGAGCTTCTAATAACGGTTTCTCACATTTCACGACTGAACATGTCCCCAGTATTCCTCCACACCACAGCAGGAGGGCCTATGGACAACTTAATAGAGAAGGAAAGACCTTCTGCATGTCTGAAGTTTTACCTACTCTCGCTCAGCATATCTACTTGCGTCTGTTCCAGCTCTGCCGCTCCTACGGACAGCTCCTTCCCTCGGCACAAGACAAACTGCGTTACGCACTTTAATGGAGCCAGATGTGTAGCTATGGCAGAGCTGTCACTGTCTTCCTGTAGATAGGGCCCTGGCTGACAAAAAGATAATGTTACTCAACTCAGCAGTAAACAAACCCCTCCAAGAGGCGATGACAGGAAAGCCTCCAAAGAAATGCTTACGTTCCATTCAGAGTCTCAAGGACACGAGCGTTAAAAGAACCTCCAAAAACCAGCAGTGCCTGCGTTTAACCACACACACACACACACACACACACACACACACACACACAGGCTCAAAGGCACAGACAAATGCGCGCATGCATACACACACACACACACACACAAACGCAAAGATAAGCACACACACAAATCTGCAGCTGAGCAAAATCGACAGATGCAAACTGCCAAAATGTAAATCATCAATCATTGCCACATAAACGCAAAAGCCAGAGCAGCAGAAAAAAGGAACTGATACAAACATTTTTCGCATTTTGGTTCTGGATTGGAAAAAAAGACATTTCACATAATGTGGCCGCTGTCTTTACTTAGAATAAGCCACATGCAACAGAGGCCACTCTATCCCCCATCGAGCAGGACAGCCTGCAAAGAAAAACCAACAAGTGACATTAGACTTACAAACGTTACAGTGCTGACTGGGGCTGAGCAAGACACTGAATGAAGCAAATCCCAAGCTAGCTGTGTAACTTGCCACTTGCAATTAAACGGTTACTGCTCTTAAGCCATGTTTCTACTGACCTCATTTTGTTTAACGGGGTAGGACGATTCTGGCACGGCACGGGCTTGTCACTGGGAGGAACATCTCAACGGTCCCGCCTGTCTCTCAGCAGAGTGCACCGTGTTGTTGCCAGAGATGAGGAGAAAGCCGAACTCCTGGGCAAAGCCGGGCAAGCTGAGACTGCCGAGGGTACACCAGCTTTGTGGCACAGGGGAAACAAAAGCACTCATGAAATCAAAGAGTCCTGCATGGGGTTTAGTTTAAACTAGGCCCTGAATGGGAACTGCTGTTGGACCCTTATGTGCTACTGAACTGATCTATTTCTGAAAAAAAGCATAATGGAAATTAATTTAATACAAACTTTTCCTACACTTTTTTCTGTCTCTGTACTACAGACAATAGAGCAGAGATAAAGTTGGACATAGAAATAACTATTACTTGCCTTGTTACAGTTGCTGACACCCAGTATACCACTCAGATGAGGCCTTCACCCAAGGGATTCTGTAAGACATTCTCCTACATCTGGAGCAAAGACAGACTCTGTATTGCCATTTATTTTAATAGTCTCCATTATTAACTTCATATTCTGTAATGTTACTGTGCCCAGGAGAGACTGGGCAGCCAGTCAACCTTGGGCCTCCAGAGGGTTTGTTCTTCCATGCTGTTGGGTTTTTGGGTCCATTGTTGCCTGGTTTTAACTTAACCTCAATCATCCACCAAATGTTAATTCTTTGTAACAACTATTCTGTTCCTGTAAAGAGCTTTAAATCAGCTTGTTGTGAAAGGCACTATAGAAAAAGAAACAGAACTGATTTGAATTAAACTAACTATAGTATAGTAGGGATAAGAAACTTTACAGACATAATGTGGTTCTGTGAGTACCTTTATTACACAAACTAATCCTTCTAGTCTTTTAGTATATTTACTTAGGAATTAAGTGTAGAGAGGTTATGAATAGAAATAAATTATGGTTGATGGGATGGTAACAGAACATTTATAATAGAAGCGGACATTTTAGGAGTGTAGCTCACGGTCTCAAAAGAAGCAAAGGAGGAACAGGTCACAATGGTGACAGTCAGGGATCACAAAATGGTTATATGTGGCAGAAAGAAATGAAAATGAGCAGATCTAGGTTGGGGCACTAACATCAACAGTCTATCAAGGAAACACTCTTAGGTTAACAAAAGCACAAAGAGAAGCCTAACACTTAAGGCCATTAAATACAAGTGTACAGCAGAGAAAGACTATAACAGTTACTATAGTAAAAATGTGGTTGTTTGCTCCTGTATGCAGTACAGGTAGGCACACACACAGTCTATTAATGGAAATGTTGTTTATCCTCCTACACAAAATCTGAGACCTCTTCATCAACAGTAATGTTGACCCACTTACATTTGAATTTAAAAGCATTACAGACAGCCTCACAAAACATACACGGCGATGCTTCACATTGTCCGTCTGGTATCAACTCCAGGCCGCAATCAGAGCTGTTTTCCACATGACTGATTCTCCGTGTATACAGTATTCATCACACAAACTGCACGTTGCGTGGCACCCCGATACTGCAAGCAGGGCCCTTTGCCTTGGGAAATCTGATGTCCACGGCATATGTTATATCCTGCTCTTGAAATGTCTGGTTTTTATTTTTTCACAAAACAGCACAGAAATAAAATAAAAATGTAAATGTTATGAAATTGCTTTATTACATGAAATATAAAACTCTCCATGAACAAACATGACAAGATGTTTAATATAACAAAATTAGATTTTTTTTTTTAACTGCCAGAATTTTTTTTTTTTTACTGCCAAAACATAGCCTGTAGACTGGAATGAGACCCTAATTTACTAGTATTCAGGGAAGATTAAAATTGTGTCAAATCTCTCTAAAATACGTAAAGAGTAAAATATGAACTGGCAATGCATAATTCTGTTCTTGACAGTCACATTTATTATAATAAATTATGAAGGTAAAAGCAAAAATTTAGAGACAATGTGTAAATCTTTTCTGCCATGCAAAATGATGAAAAATATGTACTGGTGTCTAATTACCGTGGATGTTACATGCATTTTCCTTTTGTTGTATGTGACACTGATCTGTTACTGTGTTGTTAACTGACCTTTATAAACAACTATAAAACTGTCACAATCATAAATTGTAGGATTTTTACATCCTTAAAAGCATCCAGTTTTTTTAAATAAATGCATATAATATGATTATAAACAACTTTAGGTTTTTGTTGAAAAATATAGTTTCTATACGCTTGTGTATACAGTAGCTCTCCCATATCCATTGATCCAGTATCCGCTGATGCACTCACCTGTAGTCAATGGCACTGATTCATCTTCTTTGTTTTGGTAACTGTGGTAGCTGATGGAGACTGCACAGAGTGCTTGTGGGAAATTGTAGCGTGGAGTAGATAATCATAAGGACAAATTTTGGTAGTGAAAAAGTGATAAAGTTGTATTTACATGTGAATAATAACTCAACAGCACACGTTTTTCTGGAAGTCGCTTTTATACTCTTTTTAATTTCTGAACTGGAGACTTCTTGTCAATGTCTTGGCTCCTCATTTGTTCTTCAGCCCAGTGATTGGCGTTCCTGAAGACCAATGGGCATTATCCAACTCAGAGTCAGCCCTGCGAGAGTTCAAAAATACACACAGATACTGAAACATAAAGCAAACACAACCAGGGATATAACAAAGGGTTATATAATGTGTCTGCTCTTATCTGTGGTTCCAGGTAATTGCGGCAAAGCTTGGAAAGTAACACCCGTGCATACAGACGTACAACTATATAAGATCCAGTTATTGTATTATATAAAACATTCATATAAATGTAATATATAAAACACAACCTTATGTATTATGTGAAATTTAAATGTATATATTATTTTACTAGATCGGTTAGAACACATGATATTTTAAAAGGTAAAATGTTTTATTTTGACAGACTTCTAAGATTATATGATTTTTTATAGACAGAATTGTTGCAAAGAAGCTGAATTTTAATTCAACAAATTGTGACTATTTGCAAGTGAAATGTTCTTTATATTGTCTATTATCATCATCATAGGTTACATTTAAACTTTATTACTACTGCATACTCAGGTGTCAGCGCTGCCAGATCAACCCAAAGGAATTGACAGCAGATGTAAGAAACTGATGTTTAGCTAGTATATTATTCAGGGTATATTCTTAAAGTATACATGATAAGTTCATGTATTTGTTAAAAAACTACATGGGGAATTTCAAAGTGCTTTGATAACATTTCCATGTCATTTAATGTGCCTAAGCAAAACTGTGGTCATTTATAATTATTTGGAAAAAAAAAAAAAACTCCTATAGCTAGGATGAGTCATATTAACTGAAATCTCATTCCATGTCAAAATATGAGTACTTAATATACGTACTAATAAAAAAATGTAAAAAAATTAAATAAATAAATAAATGAAAAAATCTGTTTTGTCCCAATTCACAAAAATTAGAGAGCAATAATTACCTAAGCAATGTCTAATGAAATTGTTCAGGCACAGCTAGGCAATTAGGCTGGCCAGAGTGCCTAATGGAGACAGAATTACACAGACCTTTCCCCCATTAGCTTCCATTTACACCGGGAAATTTACCAAGAGTGCGCTTGAGTCATGGCTTCCAAACACGATTAGTGTCCTTTCTCTCTGACACACTCATGCAGAAATACGCGGTCACACACACACACACACACACACACACACACACACACACACACACACCCTTAAAAAAAAACGATTTCATATCATGTATTTTTTGCTGTTCTGTGGATATGTAGATCACTGTTGGAGTATTTGCAGTGTACACTACATTATCAGATTATTCATTTTAGGTAATATAGATTATTGCGGCCTATTATTGCCATTGTCTCATCTAACAATTACATGTATTATATAATACTACTTAACTGCTTTATTTCTACAAGAAATCAACTCTTCATTCCCATTAACACGTGGATTTTTACTCAATGCCATTCCAGTTACACACCTTACACACCAGTTACACACCCTGCCCAAGTGTGCAACACTAAGACCATACCTGAGTACTGAAGCCCCTACTTTTTGCTCACAAGTCTGGAACAGCTATTTGACACACTGATTTGGTAGGCAGCTGTGGAACAAGGTTTTTCTAATGCAAATACACATGCAGTCAGCATATGCGAAGAACAGCAACCATTTTTTTACTCAAATTTACCATTTGCACAGAAGTGCATGAATATAAATTTTCATGTCTTGCCCATTCTTTTCTGTTGCAGAGGCTGATGGGATGCTCATATTTTTAGGATACCGTTCAGAGGTATATTAAATAAACTAGACCCCAGGCTCTTTCCCTCATAAACTGTCAGACAAAGAGCCCTGCTGCCCCACACTGTGACATAAACTATGTTCTTAATTAATTACTCCGTTTGCTGATTTACATTCACACCCTTTGATTTTTGTCCATCAAGGGGAATGTCTTTCCTAATTTTACGGCACCATTGGAGTATGTAACATTAATGTACTGTGCACAGGAGTGCTTGAGTGAAGGACAGTTGTTATGCTCTGAAAGGTGAAGATGAACTATACTGTAAAACATCCAAAGGTGGAAACACACAGAGCCAGCCAAAAAGTAACTGGGATACAAGCTTAATTGATTTATTTTTTACTTCAGTCACTGAATCATAAAGCGATAGAGTAATAAAAATGTGATATCCACAGGTTGATAATCTGTAATGATGACTGATTGTTTGATTGATGTATTTATTGATTTTTATTATTGTGCCATGCATTTCAAGATGCTGACAAGACACCATTATACAAAAAAACCCAATCCAACCTCCCATATCAATTCCACCACTACAACTAAACAAACAAAACTTCTTGTCTTCCTTTCCAGGTGTTATATACAAACTTTGCAAGTTTAAAAACAGCAAAATTAATAAGCTTTTCCATTTTTTCTTCATCACTACTCCATAACATTCTAGAATCTTGCACATACATTACATCAAGTATGGATTTTCTTAAATTCTCACAGCAGGGACAATACAAAAGAAAATGTGATTCATTCTCAATTTTACCCAGATCACACAGCTCACACATCCTGTCCTTCTCCTAAGTATTTTTAAACCTACCAACTTGTACAGCCAATGGGAGGGTACCTGTTCTCAACTGAGCAACTAAAGATCTTTGATTTCTTGGTAAATGTGACTTAAAATAAGATTCTGTAATAATTAGACTCCTGACTGTTGTGTACTATGTGAATTTGACGAAGTACAAAGTATGCAAGCCTGCCATTTTGTAAATACTAAGGATAACGATAAGGATAAGACTTTATTAATCCCCAAGGGAGAAATGTAGTCATTACAGCTGTGCTACTCGTGCTGTTGTATAGTAAATGTAGACATCTACATGTTAATACTTCTCTCAAATGTTTTGAATGCTTGGCTTTGAAATTGTCATAGTTCCTGTTAAAGGGCCCACACACATACTCTTATACCCGAATGCACAGACACACACACACACACACACACACACACACATGCAAGCATACCCACATGCATGCAGAAACAAACACACACACACACACACACACACACACATCCCTCAACAAAAAAGAGCATTACAAAACACTATCAAAGATGCCAAAAACAGCATTAAGGAAGCAAGAGCTCCTGCTCCTTATACATCCATCCATTATCTTAACCGCTTATTGCTGGTGAGGGTCACAGGGAAGCCTGGAGCCAATAGGGTGCAGGGCAGGGGACACCCAGGGCAGGGCACCAACCCACCACAGGGCACACACACACACACACAGGCCAATTTGGACACACTAATCAACCTGCATGTCTTTGGACTGTGGGAGGAAACTGGAACACCCGGAGAAAACCCACCAAGCATAGGGAGAACATGCAAACTCCACACACACGCTCAGACCCAAGGCGGGAATTGAACCCCAGGCCTGGAGGTGCGCAGCGACAGTGCCAACCACCACGCCACCGTACCGCCATCCTTATACATAATGCGAATAAAAAGAAAAGATTTCCATTTCCACATTAGTTCTGTCGTCTTATGAATTTTCAATGTCTCTAGCCATTAGAACCTGTCAAATCAAGTGTGGCACCGATGAGAAGGCGAATCCTGAAAAATATTTAAATCATCTTTCAATCTTTCAAGACTTGCCTCACTCGCCCGCTTGACAACTTTGACAATTAATTTGTGTCTTATAGATTATGCTATGAGCCACCGGCGACCAAAGCACGCAGACAGATGCACGTAACACAGGATGGTGTCCTTCCCAGGGGGAGCGGACCTTCCTATTCCCAAACATAGCCTAAACATCAAGTTTAAGCTACTTTCTTATCCCTCTTTCACACAAAGAAGTATGTCAGTCTTAAATTCAACTCAAACTCTGTGCCTAGGGAGGGGGGCACCAGGGAATCCCTTCTGGGTTGCATCAAAAAGCCCCCATCATCCCATTCACCCCACCACCCACCAACGAGACTGGGGATTTTCTGTTACTAAATGAATTATTTTGGCCTGCTTCTGGGATAGGGCAATGGGGGTTAACCTATGACCTGCTATGGTTACAGGCAATTAAGAAGGCACAGTCCGTCTGTCAAAAAGGACATGAAAGCTCAAGACACCTAACCCACTTTGAGGCTTAAACTGTCAGAAAATCTAATGGTACTTGTTACATTGGGTAATTGAAATGAAAGTAGGCAGATTCCCTTCTCAGCATGATGAGTGTATTTGGAAGGTTTCTTTTGAAAGCACATTTTCCTCAGTAATTTTGCCAAAAGATGTACTCAGTGCAATTCTTACACTCTCAGCCAATTGCAGCATTAGGTTTTTGACCCAATTAACGCACAACTGCACGTACATGAGACAATTTCCTACTTTCAGCATACATCTTCACTCCACATACAGAAACTGGAAGTTTTAATAATGAAGAGGCACCTTGAATTAAAACCTGGAGCTGATTATGCAAAAAGAATAAATAAAACCTGTTACACTTCCTTTTTTAGAGTTGATGTATTGTCTGAGGCCCGAGTTAATTAGATAAGCAACGAACTAAAACTAGTGCAATGCATTATTTTTACTTTTATATCAGAACTCAAGTTTCATAGCTAAGGGTTAAGTTCTTAATCAGTTTTCTAGAACTGTCTTCAGGTACTTTGCATTATTTACATTTCTTATTAAATACTTTAAATTTTGTTATTGCTGATAGCTGTAAAAAAGATGTTTAAATTAGAAGTTATAGAAATTCTGTCATTGTCCAATATAATTATTATGGTGGCACTATAACATTTTATATATAGCTATATAAGATTTTATATGCAAAACACGATGATTAGTTAAAAGACATTTCCATCCACAGTGCAGTTTTACAGATATGTAACAACAGAAATTCCAACTGAACACAAAAATGCACAGCAGCTTCTCAACTGGGATTCAGTGCTGCAGGTTTCTTAATCACAGATCTGGGCCCACAACCACCATGCCATCAGCTGTCAGAATCATTCACCACGTCGCAGCGTAACTTTGGGAATTCAAACTTTACAAAGTACAGTACTCGGTAAACAGCATAATGAATTTGCTACCCCTACCATGATGCTTATTTCACATCTATGCCTGAAAATTTCTGTTAATGGCTAATCTACCCAGCATTAAAACTGGTAAAAATGACAATAAATTAAGATAGAGTTTAAATTGTGTAACTTCCTCTGGGGAAAATTTAAGGGATCAATGAATCAGATCATTAAAATAGAATCCCTTCGTTCGTCTCCTCAACGCTCAACGACCCGCCTTGCGTGAAAGAAGGAGTTAATTACTTTGGTTGCTGCAGTTGGCGTGTCACACTGCAGCAGGGCTCAGGCTACGTCTGAATCACCTGACTCCCACTGCAGCAAGCGTGCATGCTTACACAAAGTCGCCCACGCAAACATGCACCTGCACTTGCCCTGGTCGCAATGTTGTGGCAGAGCCAGTTCAACCCAGCGTGGCCCGCCGGGACAAACATGGCTTTAATATGTAACTTCACGCGTATTAAAATCACTTCAGCGAGTTAATGTGCGTGCTGTGAACACGAGAAGAGTGAATAAACCGTCTGAGAATCACACCCATTTCAATGTGACTTTGAAGTTTGAATGTGCGTGGACACACATTGTTCACTGGGGATCTTAAGGACCTTAGTATTTCAAATTGTGTATCTGGGTAATATTCAAGAATCGGATCAGTAATATTTAAGCAGTAAATGTACATATGTACATATGTAAAATATTACATGAAAATATCATGCTAAATCAGACAGACTTCATACATATGGGTAAATGGTAGTGAACATCAAGAAAAATATTCTGCGATAAATGTTTGTTATATTTAAAACTGTGAAAGCAAACTACGCACATGCAGTATACTGTATACAGATGTATCCTTGCAATTTATGTAACACCATCCAGCCTTTTCTTTTGAGGGAGAAGCTACAGAAGATGCAGGTAGACTCCTCCAGCATCTTCTGGATCACCAATTACCTGACAGACAGACCACAGTTGGTGTGATTGCAGGGATGTGTGTCGAAACAGGTGGTGAGCAGCACATTAGCACCACCCACAGGGTACAGTCCTCTCACCTTTCCTTTTCACCCTGTACACCTCACACTTCCAGTACAATTCAGAGTCCTGTCATCTGCAGAAGTTCTCATCTGTCTGTCTATCTATCTACCCATCCAGCAAACAGGGAACATTCCCAGAACGTTCCAAGAATATCCTGAACATTCTGGGGATATTAGTGAATGTTCTGGGAATGCTCTCTGTTTGTCTGATATCATCCATCCATCCATCCATCCATCCATCTATCTATCTATCTATCTATCTAAAATTAAAATCCATGTTGTTAACTGTTCATTAATCAATGTTTCCAACTGAGATATTTTTCAAGTTATGAAAAATGCCTGTATGATATTTCATGCATTGATCTCTTGTGGTAACCAGTCAGTCACAACAATATGTCTAATCAATTGCTTCAATGTCAAACGTTGCCAATCAGATGAGACACTCATTGGATGTGAGTGTTCTCCTCTCAAGGTGAGCAGGCCTCTACAGTGGTGCTGTTTTGGGTAGGTGAATTATCCAAGTCTGATTAAATTAAGCTCTATATAAGTTAATCAGTGCAGAAAATGCAAAAAGATAACCAGGTGAGATGCTAAGCAGGACTCACTGGTGTGATAACACTGTTAAGAAATTAGCTCCATGACCTACATTTAAATTTGTAACCTGTGTCATACCACGCAACGTTTTTTTTTTTTGTTTTGTTTTATAGAGTCAAACACAATTTACCTAGTATAATATTTAGAAAAACAAATAGATCTTGGTCTGCTTAATTTAACAGTAATAGATCATACCGAATTCTGTGGCAGCCAGTTTTAACAAGTTTATAAAATTGTCCTGAGCTGCTGATTGCACACATTTAAGATCATCTTCCATTTGCATTTGTGTTCATCTGAATTCTACAGTGCAACCATGGTGTCGAGGCTTGCTTAGCATATGCCTAATCATCTCTGTCACAGCTCCAAACAACTGTGTCAATATTGAAAAGAGCCTTGGTCATTCCTGTTGCTAATCCAGCAGAAATGCCTTGAAGCTGAAGAGTCCTCTGCAACGGCCCTGACACATTATTCTTTGAGCGGCTTTGGCGTCTGTGCCATGATCCAGGCACAATGTATAGCCTTTCAGTTGCATGGGTCATCTCCATTATGTTCAACATGTCACTGTTCCCTTTAAAGTCTTCCCCTCAGTGTCTGCCTTGCATGCCCCAGGAGAAGCTCATATGATAGCGGGCTATAAGCAATTTCGTATGAGCTCCCTTTGAAGGCTGCCGATAAAAGCACTCTTTAACTGTGAAACTGTCGCTCTGTGGGGTGAGGTCGGCTGGCGGTGGAGGGAGTGGGATGCACAGTGGGACCATAGTGGGCCCAGGGACAGAAAGGGGTGCAAGGAATAAATATATTTGTGCAGTTAAGGCTGGAAGGGAGGGGGCAGGTTACTGAAGACCGAAGAGTGGAGACAGTCCCGTGAAAAAGAGTGTTGTGAAGCCCTACACCTGTTACTCAAAGCCACCCGCTCCTCACATCACCTCATCACAGACTTGTGCGCGCCTTTGTTCCTGGCCGTTTGCCGTAGGTATTTAGCGTCTTGCCCCAGTCTTGCATCATTTCGAGTTACACAAAGCCCCGGGTTCCCCGTCTGCATGCTGATTGCGCCACGTCAACCGCGGGCCCGAAACGTGGCTCCGCTCTGATCACAAAAGGAGCGGGCTTCTGGGACTCCGTCCAATGGGCATTTCATCCACTCAGAAGAGCAAGGAGCAAGGTGACACAGCTCGAGATAAACGCAGCTTCGCTCAAAGTTTTTTCATCTGAAACGCGACCGACAGCGAATTAAATATTCTGATTATGTGACAAACACATCCAAAATAAAAAGCAATGAATAAATAAATACAAACAAATTTGAAATGCATTAAAAACGCTCATTCCTTTGCTAAAGAATTTAAACGCGTGCACCCAAACATTAAAACATTTTTTTGAGAACCTCATATACAATAAACACCAATAGTCATACTCTAATTCAGAACATAAACAATTTTTTCAAATGATTAAACACTTGCACTGGAGTCAAGCAAAAGCAATATTCTGATACAGCCTTATGAGTAGTTTATCTAATCTACTGGGTACTCTCTGTCTGCATGTTAAATGGAGGATTATGAAGTTAGATTGGTTTTGCCTTAACAGGATATATATGAACGTCGACTTCTTTCATGTTCTGACTCTTGTGAAGATACTCCTCACAGCTACCCATGCTAAGTGCTAATTTACAATGGAATACCAAGGTAGTACTTGTTTACCTCTTTACTCTGATTGGGAAACGTATCAGTTTAATCTTTCTGCTTGCCCCTTGAGATATAAAAGAGCCCTGTCTCGTCAAAATGTTCACATCAAAGATGCCCTGCAAGCACAAATTCACCAGAACTCGAAATTATGAAACGCTGTCAGTCCTTTGTGTGATGCCTTTGTTGTCGCATATCCCAGCACGCTGACGTTTGAGTTCAAACTCAGGGAGAAGTCAGTCAGTCAGCCAGATTGGCACTGGTGAAGGCCTCTGAAAGGCAAGTCCACAGACGTTCTTTAACCTAACAGTGGTGGATGACATTCAACACTCTATAAGGAGATGTGTGACCCACGGAGTTCAAGCAAACATACCCACAAAGAAATACGAAAACCTGCACACTACCTCAAATTCATGCAAAAACACACACACACACACACACACACAGACACACACAAAACAGGTATTTCCACACAGACAAATAACTGAAAGGGATACTTCTTGTGAATAACATAATGCTAATCAGGTCAAAGGAAGATAAAATCTTCAACCTTTTGCTATGCAAAAGACCAGGAGGAGCAATATGAATGTGCTTTTTTTTAACAGGCAAAGTACAGACCAGCCACACCACTTGCCAAGAAGGCATTGTTCAAACTATAGAACAACTGCGCTAACTATAGATATCCTGTGCTAACAATGAGAAAATTCATCAGAGTGCAGTTAATGGCGTCTATCATCCCCGCTGAGCCAATTGTTGTATCCTTGCAGGCGGCTGCTGTGATCATTTCATTTTTAAATATTTATTGTTCTCTCAGTCTTTGAAACATTTAACACAAAAGACAAGTGAAGTGATGGATGTGAACCGTAATGAAAATGAAAGCATGATAAGCTTCACCTGGCCTAAAATATCGTGTCTACAATCCATAAAAGAACTGCAAACATTAAATAACTTTCCTGTAAACAGCAGGGGCACTGATGACACAACGTCTATCTTGCCTTTGGATATGAACAGACCCTGGGAAACCAGTTTTGTAAAAAGAACCCAATGTAAAAATAAGAAAGAAAAGAAAGATTCATTAGTTCAACCAGACCTATCTCAATAATATACCCAAAATGCCAGCAATCTGGCCTGCATGCTTTTCATGTGGGGATCTGATAAATGACACCACGAAGACAAGGTAGCACCTTTTAGCACAGGAGTGATGAAACCAGGCTCCAACACCCAGCAGGTTAATTTTTACAGAGAAGAATGAGGATAATGAGTAGCCACACATTTTTTTAAATCACATTTGCATTGCTATTGCAATGGCCTGTGCTATTGAAAATGTACACTGTCTTATTTGCTGGAAGTTGTTCGGTTATGTTATTGTAATCCTTGTCTTACAGCTGCCAGCTCAGGCCCTTTGTGTACAACCACAGAATTGCTTGATAATAACACACCACTGACAGGTTAGTTTTACTACACATATGGCTGCCATGTTTGACAAACGACAGTATGGACCACCCTACGGTGAATCAACTGGGGTAGAGCAGTGACAGAAGCGAAGGCATAAGGGATGTTAACCTTCTGCAAACATACCATGGTGTTCAAAATTTTATTTACAGTTAGCTTTATTTCTCATTGCTCTTTTTGACATGTACATTCTATGTTTGATTCTAGCAGCCAAAAGCATCTGCTTATCCTTCAAAGCCATGGCACGGAATTCACCGAACCTAACAAAATCCACAGTGACAAGTTCACACTTGATGAGTTCTACAGAACATTTGAGACAAAGGCTGATGGACAAATGATGACATACTCACTTGGACTTTCCACATTTGTCTGTTTGGAAGCCTGCAGGAAAGGCCTTCCTCATGTGATTACGTAACACTAGAGCATGCTCAGAATACACACATTAGTGTGCCCTGTGAGCCAGCATCCAGATTGGCAAACTTTAGCAGCTAACCACAGGTAGCGTCTGAAGGTTTACGGACTGCTGACCAATATCACTGCCAGCTAATCCCTACTGCAAGTGTGTGGACACCCTTCGAGTTGCACTGCCTGCATTAGTGTGTTTTTGGCTCACGCTGCTTGGAACCTGGGGGCTCTGAATGATTTTAATTGCACAAGCAGACAGGTGCCATCTTTCCAGCAAGTCTTTAAAGCGCAATAAATGCAATGCGTGTGACCTTACGCGGAAAAAAAATACTAATAAATAAAGCAGGTACCACGTTTTACTGAACAGAGAGACAAGGCGTTTCAGGACAATTAAAGGTAACGTCTAGTTACAAAAATACTCTGGCTTGCAACCAGATATATAAGCACAGTTGAATGACAATTACAAAAAAAAGAAACTTTCCAAACAGGAAATCGCTGAGAAGTTGAGGAAACATTTGGGTCAATGTGAGGCCTCCTGAGATCATTGTCTTTAATCCTGAAAGCACTGGGTCTTGTGTTACTGGCTGAACACTGTCTCCCCACTGTGAAAGCCATTCATTTTAAAGTGGAGCACAGCATTTCGAACCCAGCTTGTTGTTCCGGGAGAACAATAAAAACACACCAAGACTTGAGCGTGTGACGTCATGCCTCTGAGCACCTCCGATGGCAGCGGTTAATGAGGGCCAAGGACCACGTGCCAAACCGGGGCCTGCAGCCACTGCGATGCTCAGCCAGGTGGACAGGAGCGCTCCGAGTCCTGCTGAGGTGTGTGCTGCCTCAGCAAAGTCATTAGCTTGACACTCACACAGTGTGTGTTTGTGTACCTATTGTATGAAGTACTCCGTGTAGCTTGTAGGATAGCACGTACTGCCCTGAACTTGTCAACAAACTGCTGCACGGTAAAATTTCAAGGAAGGCTTGTAGACTATATTGTACTGCATTGTGTCAGCAATGTGCATACACACACATACCGCATACACACCCACACACAGTATACAGTATACAGAGAAACGTGTGTGTGTGTTTGTGTGTCAGTATATATGTATATACTGTAGAATGCATACTTAGACATACATGTACATGCATTATATATTGTTTTATATTACAATATATATTGTTATATATTATATTATATATTGTTATATATTATAATATATAATATAACAATATATGTTATTGTTATATTATATATTATATATACACTTTATATAATGCATGTACATGTACGTGTAGGTATGCATTATGTAGAAAATATGAAAAACTGTACATATTAACACACTGTTCTCTCTGAATTCATTTATATTGTTGAAGTTGTGTGAAACACAACAGGGGAGAGGCGGTCCAGTTTTCATCTACACCAGTTTTTAAAGGCTCATAAACAAGGTGTTTTTATTGTCAGTATTCTATTTAGTTTAACAGGCTTATTCTCTGCTTTATAAGAGGACCAGCAGAGCTGTGAAATAATCTGGTCATTTGCCCTGTTCAAATGTCCTGGAAAATTTCCTGTTTCTATTCAACAAGCTAATTTATTGGACTTACACTCAATTGTACTTACAAAAAAATGAATGAGGGAATTATGTATTATGGATTTTTGTATGGACTCTTGCTTTCAGACAATGATGATTGTTAAATGAGCTATGTAAATAAAAACTGACTGATTAAAACGCATTAACATGTGTCACACAGTACTTCCAGTGCTTTTGCGACTACACAGGGGGAGAAAACTGACTGTTTTGATTTCCCCCCTCTCACATAGAAGATCCAAGGGTGACTGGACATTGACCTTAGACACATATGAACCAGCCTGGCTTGGGTAAACACTGGTAAGGTTATGCAAGGTTCAGCCCCCCTCCAAAGCACTTCCAAGCTTGTCTCTGTGAGTCATGGCATAACAACCTTCAGTACACTGCACCCCAGAGGTCTTCAAAGAAGGTCAGACTCACCTGGAGGTCTGCTTCCACAGTGTAACCCGTAACTGAGAGATCCCCTGTTAACATATTGGTATGTTTTCACTGAACAACACAGGCAGAGTTCTATAGACAGTCACATATCTTCTGTTTGCAAATTATGCTAGCGTTGTTTTGATCTCTGTACCTCACAAAGTTTTGTTGTTATAAAACATGGCCAAATGGGTAAGTAAACAGGCAGCCACTGAGCAACATGTGCCTTGTATCTCCCAAAATCCAACTTCAAATATGAAGCAGTCACTGCCAGAAGCACCACTGACTGTCAGGCTGTGACATCATCATATTGGAGGTGTTTGATTGACACCTGCTTTCGGGCTACACAGATGTGTTTTTGTGTCAGTGGGTAATATGCATGCCACACATCAATCAAGAACCTTGATACAAATGTGTGTTCTCTGTAAGGGAAACGCGTGACATAGCGAGGGCATTTTAGCACAAAAAGCCCTATCAGTGAGCTCCTACCATCGCATTTGCTGTGGGCGGAGTCTGTCAAATAACCAATTAGAAACAAAGAACAATCCCAGCCACCAATTGCAGGCACAGCAGGTCCAGAACAGGTCAGAAATTAAACATGAATGAGAACAGCAGTGCACAAAGAGACACTTTCATCTAAAAAAATTCACCCGGAATTACAGGCTGTTGACAAAGGTCAATCTTATTATGCTATATAAAAACATGAATTCATAAACAGAGCCATTTATGTTAACTCCACTGACCGACAAAGCAAAGCAGCCTGGATCTTTATTAAGTATCTTACATATACAGTAGTTACCAGTGTGAAAGTCTCAGGAACATTCTCGTCTGTAATCTGAGCAGCGGGAGGCCTTTCTGCTCCTCAGAGCTCCTCCGGAAGCCTTTCAAGTGTCAGGATTGTGAAGAAACACTGACACTGTTCAATCAGGATCGTGATCACAATGAGATTCACGGCACTTGGGAGCAGCCAAACGTTCAAGAAAAGGCCTCAATTATGAGATAAAATGAAGCTAAACTACATGTGCTCATTGTTTTTAATTCACAATAAAAACCAAGAAAGAAAATCTCTTCATTCACTAAATCATTTAATTTTTTTTCTAACCTGTTTGTGAAACACTGTGAAATCTGATTTTGGTTCTTTAAGCTTTGTGATTTCCCTCATTCTCCTGGACATTTTAGGAAAGTGTGGGTCATCCACTTCCCATCATAAACAGTAATCTTCCCCAAGGGTTCCCACAAACCTCTGCAGTCCAGCACATACCCCTGCTGCATTTGAAGTATTGCTCATCTGAAGGATTGTATTCAAATTAAGCCCAATTATAAAGAAGGGGCCAGCAATGTTATTCAAAATGACAGTTTGAAAAACAAATTGATTTTCTATCTCTTTGATTAATTTATCTTTTCCTTCTTGTGCATAATAAAAAGGCTGAGAGGTATTTACGAAGATTAAAAGCAGAAACCATACTTCTTGCGATCTGACAGGTCGTTGGCATGGGGTAGGTTACAGGGTGAGTTTGCACTACAGGAATCTACAACACAGAATTACACCTGCTGAGGTACAGACAGACTTGACATGAGGGCACTGACATAATACTTATTCAGTCCATAATTGAAAACACAGAAAGCCCACGCATTCACATTCACATGCTCTCACACACAGGCTGACATGCAGCTACAACAGCCTAACTCCACCTGTGAAGAGCATCTGCGATGAGATAGAGGAGAAACATGTGTCTCACTCCTTCTCATCTCCAAGCCTCTTTTATGGGGCTTTTCTAGTTCACTTCCGTTGCTACACTTGAAAGACCATTTCCACATCCAGCACACAAACATTGCTGTTTGTTTCTGGCACTGGAGCTGAACCGCAGCGTAACCCGGGAATTTATCAGACACGCAGCCGTGCTGCTTATTCAAGTCGGGCAAATAGTCGAAAGACTGCAGCTGAAATGATGTCATACACCATATGTCCTCTTTTAAACTTCTCGGCTAAGGGTCCTGCGGCTCAAAGCACTGACTTATGGGACTGGGGACAGCCTACTGTTTCCAGGAAGCGCGACTTGACTGGCATCTTTTGCCGAGTTACGTTCGAATTTGTACGACAAAGGATCCACCTCCCCAAGGAATACGATGGCTTCCCAGCACCGCCTGAGAGCTCATACTATCAATCTGTGCCATTTTATTAGCCTCTCATGGCAATTAAAGCCATGCTTGGTGAACAGGTCACTAGTGTCACATATAAAGCTAATGGAATAGATTGGGAAAAAAGGAGATTGATGGACCTTTTGGTGACATTACTGTATATCTCCATACCTCTAAATATCACAGTTTGAAGGGATTTATGTAATACACATAAACCAAGCCCAGTTCAGATATATAGAGAACCAATTACTATAACGTCCTCCTTTTTTAACCACTGTGAGCCAATCATAAATCAGATTGTGTGGTACGGATGATGTTATTAACAAGGGCCAGATTTCACCAGCATTTGTGAGTTATTACTATTCTTCAGTCATTTTATGTCAACTAAGAACATGTTATAATGTAATAAATGCTATAATGCATTCTGACTTTGAATTCAACCTTTTATCATCTGCAGTTTTCATCACAGGCTTTGAACAATCCAAGCATGTTTTCCAGTCTTCCGTCCTAATTGCTGTGACACGGTGACTTTAGTTCTGTGCAGCTATCTGTCATAACAGTTCTATAGTAACCAGATGAGCTTGACATCATTTATAAATGTCAAAATCAATTAAATAATTGGTATATGACATATAATTATAACAAACGAGTTAACAAACACAAATACAACACAGACATGTAGGAAGCATGCTCCGAAATTCACACAAAAATAAAAAAGTAAAGACCTTCAGCCATGTTGCCTAGAGTTCTTGTCAAGTTATAGATTTCTTCATCAAAGGACTGCATCTCCTGACCAAGCACCAGGGGTAGTACAATAATGTCTGGAATGGAGAAGCCACCTTGGAAATGCATGTGCGTTTAACCACACATTTCTTGCATACACTGGTGGGCATCAGGATCGAACCTCATACTGAAAGCAAAGCTGACAACAGTGGCACACAGAAAAACTGGCAGAGTCAATTTAACCCTGAAAGTGTTGACTTGGGTCCACGCTGACTTGGTGTAGACCCAAATAAACACACTCAGTGTTAAATTAACACTGATAGCTTTGCTGTGCAGGTACAATGTAAAATTGTTAGAGCAGCTGGGTACCAGTGTAGCATGGTGGAGACCAGGGATGCTGACATTTTTCCAAAAAGAACCCAGAGTGCTGCTGCTCCTCTACCTCTCCATCTCACAGCAGGACGAGTCAGTCATGGAGTGGGCCCAGCGGCACACTCAAACGGGCAAAATTGTAAACAGTGACAACATGGACAAACTGTCCTGTAATGTGGCTTACAAATAAAGCTAAATCATTACACTAAAAAATCCACTACAGAATTATACAACAACCAGAAATTTGAATACATATGCTGTTAACTGTACTCTGCAAAACAATGACACTGTCAGCCCCAGTACTCAGCTGCATGTACGATTGTGGTAGTTCTTTTATACGGTGTTATTCATTCACATGCACACAATAAACGAGCGCGGTATGCCTGAAATCGTGAGCGATGTTTGACAAGTTAGCCGTGCACGCATTTGTGCACGATTCAGCCGCAAATCCTCCCGCAACTAATGATGCCGTTAGCAAACGCCACGTCTGGAGCGTTTATAAACAATTGCGGCATGTTGACAAACAGGAGCTCAAATTCCAATTTGAAACGGACATGCAAAACGCACTTGTGATTTGTCTGGGCTCGTTTCAAACATGCAGCATACGATACAGCACAGAGGACGGTAAGCAAGGAAGCCAGAGTGATTAACGGTGTGTTGGCTCCTTTCGTGTGGAAATGCCTGAAGAGGAGGAGGAGGAGGAGGAGTAGGAAGAACTGCATGTGCTGGGCTGCACCTGCTACCTCATGTCAGTCAAGCACAAAGTAAACTTTCAAAAACCAGCCTCACTTACAGCTTTTCCACGTTTCTGTGCTTCCGAAACATTATAATTACAAAGTAAAGCCATTTGGGTTTCTGGAAGCTAGGTGCAACTGTGGTAAGGGTAAGAGTAAGGGTTTAGCATTAAGAAACCTATATATATATATATATATATATATAATTTTTTTACATCTGCAGAAAACCAATTTTACCTTTACAATAACACAGAGCCAGTATGTGTATAATATGTGAACTAGAAAATAAGCCTGGTGTCTTCCAGAAACAGTTTCACTTGGCTGATATATGAGCTTCATCCTTAGATCGTTGTATTCATATTACAAGTTCACATGTGTAAACAGGCAAGAAAAACTAATAACCCAGACTGAGATGCAAACCCCCAGTTGGATTGTAATAATGTAAAGCAATGGTTCTGAATCTTAGGCAATAAGGTCAATCTACCCAGAATGCATTTCTCCGATTACTCTGGTTCTGCCTGCATTAAATTTTAATAGCTTGTTGTCTTGTAAACAGTGTAGAATTCTGAATCCAATATTACAATAATAACCTCCTTTTGTAAACATCCAAAAAAGGTTGAATCTTGCGTTCCACATTGGACCTTGTAATTTCTTATTTATCGGTTTGAGTAAGAAAAAAACTATGTGCCCCCCCTGTAGGATTTTTTTGTTGTTTTTTTTTTTTTTTTACCAGAAGGTTAATCATTCATGATAGGAAAATTGCTCCTTTATGTGCAATAAATATTGATTTAGGGCTCATACATAACTGAATGCACCGAGCATCTCCTCACCCTATGATGCTAGCATTTTCCTTGGTAGTTATCCCATGCAGACACCCTGCTGTTGCAATTCAGAAGTGACTTAGTGCTGCCTATTCATAGGAAGTATCACGTCAGGAAACACACCGCCCTCATCTCTCTCTCTCTCTCGTTTTAATTCCACCTGATAATGTAGGAGGTGGGGACAGAAGTGGGAAATGTGTAAAAAAGGAACAGCTTGCAGTTTTCTTTCTTGCACAGACCTGGACCAGTGCGTACTGACATGTGCTAAAGGTTCTGTTGGGTAATAGATTATTAGTGTTTCCTGCTCTATCTGAACATGTGGCCTTATTGTTTGTTGGTCAGACACGAATAAGTCCCTCGTCCTGTCGGTGACATAATCGAACTGAAAAAAATGCAAGAATATACAGAATGCTGGTGTTCCTGTCCCACAATGCCACAGGGGATACTGGTTGACATGTGACCTTAACACATTTTCAAGAAAACAAACAGAAGTTTTCTTATTGTGACTCATTAGTCAAGCATCAATCATGTGCTAATTTAAGTGCAGTCTAAAAGTACAGGACTCCAGCCTTCAGAAACCAGGACTGCACGTCCATGTTACTCGTAATCAATGATGTCACTTGTATGTCCTAAGCAGATCATGTGACTACTGTGCTGAAAGATTAGGGCGCCGTTAGGGTTGGACAGGTTTTTACAGAATTATTGATAGAATTGTACAATCCATTTTTATTATTTATAACTGAATGAAAGCCACCATGCTTTACTGGTGATATTTTTATTTCAGGTAATCGAGAAACATGCTATAACTAGGCCGTACCTTGAAATGTTTTTACTACAAGGGTTATAACACTGAACACTGATGAATGTTTTCATACCTGGCTGTGAAAATGTAAAAATTAAACACTTTCTCATTTACGTGCCCACAGCTTTCCATGTCTATAGCTCTTTGTCTTTTCCTTTGTACTGGCATCCTACCAAAAACATTCTGCCACAACACACTACAGCTGAGGTGCAGAGAGGACTCTAAGACAGCGCTTTGGAGTCGGAGTCGTGGAGTTAGAGGCGGAAGCAATTAAGTTGGAAGCAATTATTGGATATTGGAGTCAGAGTCAGAAGCAATTATTTGGTTACTGCAGTTGGAGTTGATAAAAATGTACCAGCTCTGACCAAACGTACCAGATATACATACTACACAATGACATCATAAAGCCAACACATTGGAACATTATATTACATTTCCATTTACATATATTATAAATGCAGAAGGATTCTACACAATAACCAGACTGCACTGATATATACCATGTGTCTCTACTGAGGTGTTCAGTAATTTAAGCATGTCTTGGTTTTTCTTACATCAATTGAACCTAGATTGCAGCAGAGACTTCACTTTCTCAGGTGATTAAGGCCGTATGGAGTGAGTAGATAGATCATGCTGATGTCCTATCAAGCAGTTTTGGAAAGTGTAATCAGAAGTGACATTACAGCATGGTTCGGCAACCTAACAGTCCAGTTGAAAAATAGACTGGCAAGTATGCATAGAATAGCCATGAAAATCACAGAAGTGAAAAAACATGAATCCATACAGACCGTATATGAGAAGGGTGTCATAAAACAAGGTAGAAAAATTAGGGCAGACACTGAACATGCTCTTTTTTTGAGTATGACTTGATGCCCTTGGGCAGAAGATTTGAGGTGTTAAAGTGTAAATCAAATTGTCTGAAGCTGTCATTTGTCCCAACCTCAATTAAGCTGCAGAACAAAAACACAAATACTTAAGCATAGAGATTCCTGACACTATACATGTTAAGTATAAACTGTATTCTCTGATAGTATGGTTACTGTTAAATGTATTTAGTATGAAGTACAATGTTTCATAGATAGTATGTTTCCTTCTGTGGATATCTAATGCAATAAAGTGCAGCACAATGCCCAAGACAAATTACCCTTTGGGGACAATAAAATTTACCTTAACCTGGATGTTACATATTAATCATACTGTGATCCTACAGAAAAATGACCCTACTATTAGGGGAAGGCCCTAGCAGTTCCACTACAAATATGTGGACTAAAATATAAACATTCTAATTAAAACGTTTTTAGAGTGCAAATACATGTTCACACAGTAGTCTATAAAGACAAACCAAAGTGATGCCAAAATAGCAGGAAATAAATGGTATCAGCTATTCCCCAATAATGTCTCGTGTAATTAGAATCAGAGATGTGAGGACGTGATATTATTTAGCAACATACATTCTTATCTTCATTGTGGATTTGCACTAATTTCCCAAAAATAATGGTCCTCATCCAAGTTCAGTCAAGGCTGAAAGTATCAAGCCCTTAATGGAAAATGCAGGTTTTGGGGCTTCAGAAACTATAAAAGGATTAAGTGCATTAACTTTTCACTGTCATCAATTAATTATATGTTGTCAGCATGAGCTTGTGTGCCCCGCGACAGGGACGCTACGCTTGCGGCCAGGCAGAAAAAAGCTCTTTCCTTCCTTTGCCGGGAGCAGTATGTCACAGTGCAGCAAGACCCTTGTCTGGTCGTGTGCATCTGGAGCAAGACTAACTTGAACGCAACTGCATATCACGTGACATGCAACGCACGCACGCACAGAGAAAGGGTAACGATAAAAAGCAATGAAATCGGTGGCTCTCTCCACGTGGTCCGCTCATGCAGAAACAATGGCACCCTGTCTCTCGCCAGCCAACAGTGCAGCTATTCAAAGGCAAAACAAAGTGAGAGATCACGTCTGCCTCATCTGTTATTATCACGGACCTCCCTGGTGCCGGGTACCTCCTGAACTCTATGTAATTTTCACTTACTCCGGCTGTTCCGCCAGGGGAGAGACGCAATGGGGTGCATCCAGAATGATGGATTCCTGCCCTGTTGTGAGCAGGAACACAGCTAAAGACTTGTCCCCCTGCGCCGAGAGTTGAACCGAACACCAGCACCTGGGAAAGAGTGTCGACCGGTAGACTGGCCACACCAGGAAGATGGCGCCGATACTTGCTCGCAGCCATATCGAGGCACTTGACCGCGTGAGCTTCTGGAAACATTGGGGTGAAACCTCTTAACAAGGTCAAATTTTTCACTTGAGCAGCAGTGTGTGCTTGCTAATGGAATCCCATTTTTAGTGCCACTACTTAGTCTATGAAATCAGCGACTGGCCCTATACGCAATTTGAGAAACAGGATTCGGATGTTGCCAAATTCATAGTTCTGGAAACGATCTCAGGCAGACTAAACACCTGCTCAGGATTAGAACAAGGGAGGGAAACAGAAAATAAACAAGGCTGGAACTGGTCTTTCTGTTGCTGTAAGGCATGGGTGATTCTCAGTAAAACTTTCCTCCATCTTTCAGATTGTCTCCCCTGGTGACCACTCTCAGGGGGGAGGGGGTTGGGTGCTTTCTGCATCTGCCTGCTATAACTGTCCAGGTGCAGAAATCAGCTGATTGGTCAACCAGAACCTAGACTGCAATCACCTGTGTTCCAGCCACCCAATTACCCACTAGTCCTCAGGGCCTGTCATTACCCAGAATCCCTTGGGCTACTGAACAGTCTTCCCTATTTTTAATGGGCTAGTTGAATGCCTCTTTCTCCATATATACGCTACCCAGAAATGCAACAGCTTTACAGTATGTTGTGTAAAGTGCAGCATATTTTCAGAAACCCTTTTTCACTTTCCAGGTACCATGTTATTGCCACAACATAAAGTGAAGATTGGATATTATTCTGACTTTGCAATATGCTATCAAAATGTGACATTTAAGACTAGACTTTTTGCTAAAAAAAAAAAAACATACAAATAAAGTAAAAAAAATAGCTGTCATCAGAATTAAGTCGAGATTCAAACTGACAGAAGTAAAAACAAATTTAAAGTTTTACCAAAGTACTTCTTAGGCAACAGTGTTCTTTGTTGAAATATTGGACACTCAGATCGTTTGTTGACTGTAAAAATACATGCTTAATGACTGATAGGTGTTTTTCTTCAAAACAAACATAAAACAGTAAATCTGATGCTCTCTGCTTCGCCTCAGACTTACGCTATTAAATTGTCTGCTCTCTGCAAACATTAATTTAGAACGGTTGCCTGGTGTATTCAATATAATTAATGATGACATTTGTTACAGAGAGGTTATTCATAGGATGCATTTAATAATTTAAACATTTTTTCTATTATTCACTTATTGGCCGGTTAAATAATACAGCGACGTGTCATATTACATGCAGCTTATTTATTATACATACAAACATCTATTCAGAGACATCACTAGCCCCGCACGTCTCCTTATGTGTGCATTGTGCCCTTTGCCATGGCTCAGCGTAAGACACATCAGCGGACTACAGACGCATTATTCACCGTTGAACCTGCCGGTTGCCAGATTGATGGCTGTTCCGTGTGAAGGCCGACTCACTGCTGGCTCAGACCCAGCGAGCCCGTTTGTGATTGGACCACGGGGCGGAGCGAACGTACCATTCACAGTTACAGCCGTGAACAAGTCGTCCACTCAGCCTGGCTCTTTATACTGCTTCAGAGACCACAGATCAATCTCCATCAAAGGCCTGCACTGTGACAGTTCCACTCATTCCTCTACTGGAAACGTTTTCAGTCACTGTTACATTGTTTTAGCTGTCATTAATAAGTGTAATTGATTATTGCTACATCACTGTCATGGATCTATCATGCTCATATTTCCATACTAAATTTCAGCTACATATCCCGTGGGGCTAAGAGGCACCTCTTGCTACCAACGATTCCACCTCTGTTCACTCAAGTCTATATTATATTGCAGTAGAAGAGTGGGTGCTGCTCCAGAAGACATTCGACAGCAACCCCCCCACCCCTCTCTCAGTTTTTAACTTGCACCTATCACTTCAAATTGCAGTATTTTTACATTCTCACCCAGTGAAAGCACTTTAAATGGCCTGCAATGACTATTGCTCCTTCCACAACTGAAATGGATCCATCCAAGATGTTAGGCATAAGAGTTGTGTCTGAGATCTATAGCAATGGTGCTATCATTTCCCAGAGATCACAAGGTATTATGACTACACAGCATACAGGTAAAACATATCCATGCACTTGTTTCAACAAGAAACATCCAGCTAATCCTCTTCAAAATAAACGGTTACAAACACTCAGCTTCAATTGTGTTATTAGGCATGATAATGAAACATATGGTGGCACACTTTCACACAATAGAATCAAAGCAGACTTTTGATAACTCATTATAAAGGAAGACTGAATATTTGCTTTCATGAAATATAGGGTGGAGTGTTGGGGGTTGTAATGGTAGGTTGTACAGAAAGCATATCTGAGATGTAGGATATCTGGCTATTCAGGAATGGGGGGGCTCCCCCGATTTTCCAGTGTCACTGAGAGTTAAAAGGCCACATACATTCCCAGGACTTCAGCGCCGTAAAGCTGATTAGCGCAAGGTAACCCATTGTGAGGAAAATCATTTCACGGCTGTAAAGCAAGTGATTTCATATCCTTTATTTAAGATTACACAGTAAGCGCCTAATCAGCTGATCGTTAATCACTGCCATTGTGCACTTAGAGGGCTTGCGCGCACTCTCTGCATTCGCAGCGGCCAAGGTTAGCAGTGCGCACAAAAGCCGCAAAATTTGCTTCCAGCGTAATCGCCTTAAACGTTGCTCTCTAGCTAAAGCGATGCGCGCAGCGTCGACGAATCAAATATCTTATTATTGCTACTGTCATTTTATCTTAAAAAAACAGACAGAATTTTTGATAAACCAATTACATTTAGAGAAAAAGAATATCAAATGAAAGGCATTCAGCAGACCGTGAAATGCATATACCTCAGCTCCGATATTTGCTCTTATCCTGAACGTGGGAAAGACATTTAAAGGCTGATTACGGTATTGCTTGGTTCTACAGTTAGCGGCGCTTTGCTGTTGTCTTCCTCTGTTAAACTGAGACATTAACAGTATTCGCATCATACAGGGATCACAGGCACGCGCGATTCTTGCACACACGTGGAACTGCTTGATGAATATTTAAATCTTAGGGTAAAGCTTTTTATTTGGTACACTGAAAGCACTCGGGATGTTTTTAAAAATTGTACTTTTATCCTCTGGCCAAGCTGTGCTGCTTACTGTTTCTGGGTCTTGGGAGGCAACAGCGTAGGGCGCTGCTTAGGCAGAGCGAGAGATAATGGAGAATTTATGTTCTTCCAGAGCAGCGCGCTTAGCTGGAGTTAATTCTCCTAATAGCCGCGGCCTCCGCGGGCAACACTCAAGCTAGAGCCTACACACAATATAAAAGCGAATAAGGTAAGTGCATGGCGCAACAGATGTATAATGAATGAACTCCGGCTGCAACTTACAGCTGGTCATAATCGCTCTTAGCACAGTTAATGTTTTATGATTTAATGGCTGCATCCCCAGCCCCTCCCCTCACCGGCTCCCCTAACCCCATACAGGCTTTGCTAAAATATTGCTGAATGTGGAGCTGCAAGAAGAAGAAAAAAAAGTGAAAATTATATTGCTTTTTATGACGAGTGGGCTTTGGCTCCGAGAAGGAGGTTAGAGTGCAATTTAATGTGTGTTCAGAGTAGAAGCAGACGGTGGGAAGAGCGGAAGTACTGATTGCCTTCACCGTCAACTGCAAGAAGCAAATATACATTAGTCTTGGTCTCAGTTTCAAAATGGCACCCTGATGACTGTGCTGTCACTTACCTTTCCACTAGGGGTCAGTGCTATACAACAAGGCATATCAGGCAAATGTTCTCTCTTTCTCACACACACACACACACACACACCTGTCAGTCGCTCGTAATGACAAGCGAAGGTAAAGCACACATCCCATCTGAGATCGTCTTGTTAATAATGAGCTGGGTCATTTCAAAATGCATTTCAACAACCACACAGTGCACGGCAAAAGCTGGAATTTTATGGGCCAGGAACAGACGTGTGTCCAAGTGGAGAGTTAAATGCACATGCCAGAGTCTTTGTTTGCAGACCACTGTTGCTTTGACATTCTTTTTTTTAAGTCACATTCTAATCACAGTTTATTCTACACATCATTTACTATACATTATGCTGTTTGGACTTGGGAATAAAAGATGTCTGCAATTCTGCATTCTTTCCCAGTTGAACATTCGGTAGCCCTTTGGGTTAGCAGCAGCCCCTCACAGGGTAAACTAAAGCGCTGCTCTACTAAACTCTCAAAGCTGATTTACTCTGGTGATTTTGCCTTGTGGAGGGTGAGCAGTGGGGTCAGCGTGGGCACCACTGAGGGCAGCTTGCATGCAGCAATTAATGGGGGGAGTTTAAATTTAAACAACACGTCTGTTAGGTTGCACAGATCGCTCTTTGGCTGTGGACTCGTGGTGAATATGTCGGTGCATCCATAAGTGTGTGTGTGTGTGTGTGTGTGTGTGTGTGTGTGTGTGTGTGTGTGCATGTTGATAATAGCATTACTGCATTGTCTGTTGAGTCTGAGTGATAAGAAGAAAACACTCATGCGATGAAGAGGGTGGCCGTGAACTTTGTCAAAATGTCACACTTATCCCAAAGGACAGAAGGACTGAATTTAATTCATCAACAAATGTAAAGATGACTATGATGATTTTGTCAATGAATGGCGCTATGGTTACGGAGACAGCAGGAATGGATGCATCTTGTCAAGTGTGGTTCTGGTGGGCCTAAGATGGTAGAGTAACGGGGGGAAGCATAAAGTGGGAATCCAGGAGGGTGGGGTAGTAATAATGTGTGTGGAGGGAGGCGTTTAGAGAAAGAAAAAAAAAAAGGGTTTCACATGAGGGCGAGATAATGAGTGCAACCATTCGCTCTGAAATGTTATTTCTATGCAAATGAAACGCTGGGTATTTAAAGTGTTCCGCGAGACAGTGGGTACATGCGCGTTGCTATGGTGACAGAAATGGCAGAGCATCAGAGTCAAGCGGCTGGGAAGAGACATTCAGACGCCCAAAAGAAAAAAACTTATTTCAGAATAATTGGAAAAAAAAGACTCCTCACAAAGACTTGCGGGTGAGGGCTCTGGCAGCTTCGGAGCCCTCTGCTGTTTGTTTACATGCCGTGACGCTGTCACCGAGTGGTGTCACCAGAATTTCTTCACCCGGTTTTCATTTAAATAACTCATCCTGACAAAATGGCACAGCACAGTACTTACACCATGCATCGAAGAGAAGAAATCATTTGCCGTACCCTGTCACTTCCTACAGTGGTCAGCTAGGAAAGGTACATGGAACTTTATCAGAATGTTTATGGCTGCATTACACAGAAATATGAATGTTTTACACTACAACAACAGCCGTTACTGTTGCTATTACTGTTTTTAATGCTGCTGCTGATATCATTCCAGGGCTCATGTACATAAGGTTGAACCTGCCTTCCGATTTCCAATACACTAGAGCATAGCAATCCAATGCATTCAGAATCACAGCTGCCACACACTGAAAAATATGAAAATGTAAACTCTAATGCTGCCTGAATCCATCTGAGCTTACAGGAAGTGCGGGTCCTAAAGAGAGATGGCACTGGGACATTAGATTAGTCTAAAAGCTTTTTTGCATCTGTTTAGTGGAGCGGGCTGCCTGGAGCATCAGGGGCCGACACAGCTAACAGCCCTGTCACCGTAGCACCGGCTCCTGCTTGAGGGCAATAAGTTGGGTGTGTGCAGGGGATCATGGGTAACGCATGTTTTTTTTTGCTAGCGTTTCCACAGAATTCCAGTTAAATAAATCTTCTGTCAATATATTTTGAAGTATGTCCAAGAATGAAAAAAATTTGCTTTTTCACGGTGTCACGTTCCCAATTATTATTAAAGACAAAAAGCTTAGAGCGTGTTGGCAAGGTTTGGGGACTTTTGCGTCACCATGTGGAGCTTGGCACTGATCCGTCCCCCCCGAATCTCCTCCTCATCACCTCCCTCCACATATTCTCTGTTACATGTTTTGTCCCAGCCATGGCCTTGTTGAAGCAGCTGTCCTTCGCCCCTCCCCTTTCTGCTCCCTGCAAACATTAATTTGGAAAGGTTGCCCAGTGTATTTGGTGGAATTAATGATGACGTTTGTTACAGAAAGGTTTGTTCATGATTTATTTAAGCCAACAGCTGAACCAGACCTGTGAAATTTGGTCCTGTATGGAAAAGTTTTGATGGTATCAAAAAATGTTTGTTACTTAATTCCCAAAAGTCCCAAAGTATAATCACATTCAGAATTTCATGGCTTTCTTCCTGTATAAAGTATCATCACTCTCTCATTTGATGATATATTGTAAAAAATAAAGAATGTGTTGGCTTGGTTTTGGCCTGAGCAGTAATATTCATAAATGGGAGCAAAAACAACAGAACCTGGCAGTATGTCTTACACATGATCTGAGAAGTATATTTTGGGATATCCTGTACTATAATTAGTGCAGAAAAGTGCTTGCTTATCTCATGATGCACCTGCTCTCTGGCCAGCTCTGTACCTTTTGTCCACTAATGAGACCTTCTTTTGAGCCGTCCTCACAAAGCTATGTTCCAGAATCCACACCGCTCTGCTGACTGGCCAGAGAACTCCACCAAAGTCATGGGAAAGGGTGCGGGAATGCTCCTCTCCTTACCGCTAAAGTAGAGTGCTATGTTTAAAACAGTGGCCCTGAACACGAAGGTGCTGCATTCCTGTCACCCACACTGATTAATGAAGTCCAAAAAAAGCAGATAATTTATCGGGAATTAAAGATGGGCTTGCATACAGGTGCATGATGGATGGGGGGTGTGTGTTCTCTGCGGCCAAGGGAGTACCTTTCATGACACCGTGTCACACACCTTGTCCTTTGTGTGCTCCCATCCCCACTAATGCAAGCCACACACACACACACCCCACAAATCCACACCTAGTAGGATTCAAGTCCCTGGTAAAAAGCTTCTTGCATATTCAAAGTAAGAGTGGCTGCCTACTATCCAAAAATATCCAGAAATCAATTATTTATCTTTTTATAAAAACAAAATTAGACGTACCTCGACAGCTTTTCTTCCTCAGTATTTCAACAGTGGCTGGGCAAGAACTACATATTTAGCTGAAACAAAGTTGCTTGGAAAAAAAAAAGAAAGAAATAATACCCAATTACTCTGGCACGGATTCCCACGCGTTGCATGTCTAGTGGGTTCGCAGACTGTCTGGGCTGTGCAGGACGTCAGTGCTGGCAGGCAGGGAACACATGATTTGAGCAGCCTTTTGTGTGGCAGGTTTATTTATTTACTGCACACCACGAGCTCCGCTTTCCCTGTGAATGTCAGGGAATTATAAAAGTGGGCAGCAGAAAGAGCAGTGAGGCACTCGACACCTTTTGAAGCAAGCGCCGGGGCGGGCAAGTCTTGAACGGCATTTCTTTCCCAAGCTTGTGTCAAGGTTAAAGCGATTTGCTTATTCAAGCCAGCTGGAAACGGGGCAGTCACGGGGGCTCTGCCGCTGAGCTCGCTGTCACCCGTTCCACTAGCCTGCTTTAAAATTCAGGCGGCAGGCAGGGAACCCCCACCCCCCGCCGCCAGGGCCGGAACGCCTCTCCTGTAGAAGGTCCCACCGACCAGCGGGGCTTAACGTCTCGCCCATCACTGTAAGATACATGCTGGATTTCACAAGTGCCACAGCAAGAGTTCATCCACATGTCAATGTATCCTGCACCGGGGCAGCACAGTTCGGCAAACGAAGAACCGGATTTTCAGCCAAAAATCACGCACGCCCCATGCTGGGGAAAAGTATCTAACCCACATTTCTGCGATTAAGTAGAAAAGATCTTACTGAGTATAAAGGGGAAAGATAACAAAAGAGAAAGGAAATGTGCTTTAGATAAATGCATTTATCACAATTAAATCAGACTTACAAGGATGAAAAAATAGGTAAATAACTAAACACACAAAACATGCTACTTTTTCATTCACTGTTAGCTTGCAGAATATATGTAAAATATCGTAGCCTAAGGCAACAAAACAAGTATCAAAAGTGTGGGTTAGCAGGTCTGACAATGTAGTTGCCACAGGATGCTGAGTATGGAATGAGTGAATGGCCATTGAAAGCACACGGTCTGTGTCCAAAGTCACCGTGGCCCACTTTGGCACAGAGCAACCATACCAACATGCCCCACTACTTCTTCACAGTGCGTCAGTTCACTGCAACTCATTTATGCCTCTCATTGCATCTCCAGTTAATTATGCAACTCTAGGTTTAACAGACAGGACCAATTTGCTCTTTTTCAGCAGTGATGTAAAGGGTATTTGTTTTGTTTTGAAAGAGACCTCTCACAAATGCAAAATGTAGGCCCGGGGAGACGGCTCCTCTGCAAGGTTCCACAACGCCTCCATTAAAAAGCCATGAAGTCGGCGAAGGCTGATGACAGATCCGCCTTGAGGGAGCCATCATTGATGCTCTGTGGCATGGTACGGTGACCCCTCTGCCTCCTCCAGGGATCAGACAGAAGTGCGGCATCTGAAACCAGACCAGTGAGGGGGTCCACGCGGCGGTCGCCTTTGGGTGCCGTCACACCGTCGTCAATGGAAACACATCACTGAAAGGCCTCCGCAGCTGGAGGAGCTGTTCATTAGCCATCTGCGCATGGAAAATGTTCCTCTCCTAAGCATCACATCAGGTCTCCCGGGGCCTCCTGCCCTGCCTTGGCCACGTCGTGCCTTTGAAGTCCCCCCCTCCGCAGAGTCCATGTGTTGGTTTCAGTCACGTCTGCCTTTTCATGTTCACAACTCTGGAGGAATTATGAAAGCGGCAAAGGGCTGAAAGATGAGGCATATCACCGAGATGCGTCGCTTCAGCCACTCTGATCGTTTAATGTCGATTAAAAGACGGAGATGTTCTTCTTAATAAAGAAAAGTAATAATGATGTGGACTACGAAGTCATGCCTACAACTCTGTCTTAATGCTCTTCATCTCAGCAACCCATGCACATGTGACGGCTGGGAAATATGGATCAATTTTATGCACCAAATGTGTACAGCTTAAGGCAGGACGCCGTGTTAGAAGATGTAGATGCAGCATGTATCAAAGCCTGGTGTGAAATTAACCTGCTTTACTATGTAAAGAAATATTATTGCACAAACATTTGGACATACTGGATAGGTAATGAACTTCTGACCCAGTAGCAGTTGGTCTAAGCCCTAAAGAGAAAGCTGTGTTTTACCAATGAGCACAGTGCTTAACCCTGCAGTGGTCTGATAAATGGGCCGAGCCCTTTGGACAACACTCGGGCCAGTTTGCACTGCTGTGTGTCAAGCCTGCTGTGTTTCAATATAACTCACCTCACAGTATCATCCCTGTGCTCCATCATATTGCTCAGACAGTATCCTTCATGCCTCTGATCCAATTCAGCATTCTCACACAATCAATCTTATGCTTCAGTACAGTACTAAAATACTAAAAGTATCCTCCACCCCTCTGCTTCCACTCATAGTAACAACCTTTTGCCAAGGTATAGCATCATCACTATATTGTACTGTACTTCTGCTCCTGTTTAGCATCCTCACAGTCCTTTTCTGCTTTCACATTTATCCCTCACAGTATCATCTACCCCTCTGTTTCAGTATTCCTCCTTCTCAATATCCTTCACCTCTCTGCTTCAGTATTTCCCCTTCACAACAGTATCATCCATCCCTTTCAGTATTTTTCCCTCACAGTGTCAGCTATCCGTCTGTTTTGTAAAATCTGCATCACACTATCCTCCTTCCCTCCATTCCCATGTTCCTCCCTCACAGCATCCTCTGTCTCTCTACTTTACAGTTTGTCTCCAATACTATAAGACAAGATAGGGTCATTTGTGAAAAAGCTCCCGCAAATGGCGAAAAGTGTCTTGGACCCTGACATCATTTGACCCCACATCACAAGGCAGGCACTGTCCTTGCCTTGACTTCTGTTGCACAGGCATTTTGCGGGTCCAGGTCAGACAAGCAGAGGGACATCAATGGCACACGTGACCGTGGCCACGTTTGTGCAGGCGGCTCCATTTTTTTCCTGCATCAAAATGAAGCGCGTCCAGAAAGGGCTCATTAAGAGCGGTGCATCAGACACGTTTTGAGGCCTGCTCCATACCTTCGGCAGACCAATTACTCTCTCAAACTGCTGACCCAAGCGACTGGCGCTTCTCGCCTGCCATTTCAAACACTTAGCAGCTTTTACTGGCTGGGCCATGCTGAAAGCCATATTTGCAGGAAGAGCATCATGGGATGGCAAGCCTCTGCTCATTAAGCAGCTCTGGACTCTCTCCAGGTTGGAATTAAAGAGGTGGGGAGGGAGAATTGTGGAATTCAAACAATGCACCCTTCACTGTTTGTGTTTTTTATTATTATTATTACTGTTTGTCAGTGTAATACGAGGAAGCATACCAAAGTACCATTCATTCTGTGAGGTATAATTTGATCTAATTCGGGACCGCATTTGGAATATAAACATGAATACTCGGGTCAGGAGATTCACTTTGCAAATAATGGAAACAGTAGACCCAAAGGTGGAATAGGCCTCTCTCATTATCCGTCGCCTGAAGATGAGGAGCTAAAAGTAATTTTCAGATTCCAATTTGTGCTTATGCTGAGCCGGTTCTAGGAAAATATTTCTGGAAAATATACTGTTTTAAACACATAAGGGCTCATGTGACAGGTGAATATACTATTTTTTAAATGTCCAACTTATCTTTATATCCTTTATGCTTATCTGCATAATGTTATAGCACAAAAAAAAATAAAAAAACTTAAAATGCCAAGTGTCTATAACTGCATCATTGTGATCACTTTCAACAAGATGATGTTTCAAAAGCAAACAAATTCACACAAAAATGGAGACTAGCTGTGGCAATTGAGTAAGTAAACTGAGGTCAGGCGGTCTGATTGTAAGGCAGAAAATTGGGAAAATTAGGTCTTTTAATGTGGCGCATTGCATTGCTGTTTACTGGGCAGTAAGATGCCACCATATTCACGAAATCATTGTATACATACTTTCTAAATCAAATGCATTAAATAAAATATGTAACACTTTGAACACAAAATGAAAGCATTTCAGGTATGCATTTGAGTAGTTCTTTAACACGTTCTTATGAGATGCATTCATTTTTCATGTGTAGCAACTATCATAATTTCCCTTCATCATCAGCACGCAGCCCAGATCCTGCCCTGTTGTGTCACAAACTCCACATGCCATTGTATCTCCAGTAGCTGCCTTTTTAATCATCCATCCAACCATTCTCTATACCTCTTATCCAATTCAGGGTCACAGGAAGCCTGGAGCCCATTCCAGGAGGCACATGGCTGGGTCAGGGGACACCCTGGGTAGGGCATCTGCCCGCCACAGGGCACCTTTCTAATCATAATTTTTACATATCACTTACTACACATTGCTTCCAAATTCAAGGTATTTTTCTGTACTTATTTTTTATCTATCTATCCCAGTAGCTCCCAGTCGTAGGCCTAGCTTACAAGAGTGTAATTGTAGACCTGCAACTCCAAATTCCCATGTTGCTCCTAAGGTGTCCCAGGGCAGGTCCATGGCTTTGGGTACGTTTGAGCTCGGTGGGCTCCACTCTGCCATGAAACATTCCCACTGCCTTTCATGAGCAGGGCCTGCTGGTGTCTGCATGTGTGTGCGCGTGTGTGTCTTCTCACCAGGCTCCAGACATCTATTCCTGGAGAGAGAGCCCTTGGAGTATTAAACAAACATTACCAGAGAATAGACTTGGTGTCGAGGGGTTGATGGAGGGAACGATAGAGGGGAGCGGTGAGCGGTCAGAACTCAGATGAAGGCAAAAGTAATTCGGTGTCAATTTTCCTGAAGAGACTATTCCGCTCCTTCTTTCGCCTTCAAAGCACTCACTGTGACGGACTCTGGCGGGGTAGGAGGGGGCATCTTCCAAGTAGGAGGACTTATAAAAAGTGTTCGAGTACCTGTAGGTTGTATTGCTTGCAGCACGCCTTTTCTTTTTCATGAATGGGGAGAAAAAATACATATGGATGTATGTTGCCAGTTGAACCAGCTGCACTCTTCCCTCATTTCTATGATTCAAAGACAGCTAAGAGAGGTGAGGTTAAAAGAGTTGAGGGGAAAAAGATTCGAAGCATGGGGCCTAATTTTGTGGGGATGCCCCTACCGAGCACTTCATCAACCATTACCCATTCAGGCCCATTCTGTGTTTCCTACTCAATTACACCAGGATACAGGAGACACAAAAGCAGGTAGGAAAGAATGTAATATGCTAAGAGGATTTTTTTTCAAGTCATGGATTCTTTTGAAGTGTATGTTAACTGGATAGGTATCTACACTGTCCCTACGCACAAAGGCAGTTGCTGTTTATTTTATAAACTTGGAGAAGTCCTTAGTCATCATAACAGTGTTTATTATTTTGTGTCCACATACATAAGTGCCAAAAAGAAATGGCAAAACTACAGTGCTTCTGCTGTTGCTCTTTCTTCGTCATCAGGAGGCAGCTGTGCTTTGGAGCCACTTGCACGTACCTCAGAAAATATCATTTCCCAAATGCTGCAGAACCACTCCCACATACTGCACAACCACACCCATGTATCTTGGAACCACTCCCACATACCCCAGAACCACACCCATGTATCTTGGAACCATTCCCACATACTGCAGAACCACACCCATGTATCTTGGAACCACTCCCACATACGGCAGAACCACACCCATGTATCATGGAACCACTCCCACATACGGCAGAACCACACCCATGTATCATGGAACCACTCCCACATGCTGAGAAACCCCTCCCATGTGCTGCACTCTAAAAAATTTTTATCACTTTTTTAGAATTTCTAACTCAAGTCAGCCTTAAATGTTTTATTACCAAAATGTTTTTGGTTTTGCTTCATCAGTCAGGCGGAGCACTATGCATGCGACCTGCTGGGATGCCCTCATTAATTATGGCACAAAGACAAAAAGCTAAAAGCAATAAAATAAATATGGTTACTTAAGACATTTCTGCAGCCCTTACAAAGGTTTTGCTATGCTTAATGAAACACCTAATTGCATTCTTACTTAAAGCTGTTCATACAATGGACAAAGAGAGATCTTTGCATTTTGTGGTGCTCAGGCTTGAGGTTACATGCGGGGGGGGGTGTGATTGACACAAGGGTCATCATATGCACACTGTATGTGACAGACTTGCTGACATGTAAAGGGGTGAGCAGTAGTGTGGACAAGTGAGAGATGATTTACCACTACCTTCATAATGTCATTTGGACAAAGAATGGTAGTGGACATTCCAAGGCCTCACCTGTAGGTCAAGACAACAGATGCATTGATGTCTCAAAGCAGTCATCAGAGGTCGATGGTCACATGAGGCTCCGTGTACATGAGCCAGCTTGCCGAGGCCTTCGGAAGACCTCTGGCCTGACTTTTATATGCTCTTTAAGTCTCGCTAGGGAAAAAAGTACACTTTAGCCTTCATCTCAAAGCTCTCTGTTTTGTTATTGGAGCTCCACCTGACTCTGTTTTGAGTGACGTGTCAAGTGAGATAAAGTCCCAAGCTACAATAACTAGTTCTCCACTGTTTCTAATGCTTTGACAACACTGTCTGTCAGCCTCTGTGGTACATTACAGTGTGTTCCAGAGTGACTGCAGAATCCAATTCACAGTGTTGATGCCCAGAACCCCACTGCGCTGTGACGACTGTGGCCATCGGTTTCTTGCAACGTTCTTCTCCACCAAGCCATCTCTGTGGCGATGCGCAGCTCAGAAAACACCGCTTAATTCCAACCTGCAATCAATCCCCAATCAACAATGCTGTCTCTGTAATCACCAGAAACTGGGAGAAGAAAGACAATTTTGTCAAGGCATCCACGCGCGGGGTGGACCCTAATCGATTCCAACTGGGATTGAGTTGGCCCTCGTTGCAACTTCCATTGTGATTGTTAACGTGGAAAAGGTACTTTCGCTGCCCAGGGGAAGGAATGGCAGGCAGAGAGAGTGGACATCGAGAGAAAAATCTATGCAAAACATCCCAAGATTAATTGGAAGAAACGGAAAAGTACTGACAAGAATAAATGGGGCTTCAATAATCTGGCTGTGGGGGCTCAAGGGCTTAATGTGTGTTATAGAAAGTGAAAATAAATCATGTTATTTATTGGCTTAGCAGATGTTTTTATCCAGGACAACTAGTTTAGCTCATGGTTTTCTTTCTACTTTTTATTGCTTTCCAAAGCTGGATTGTTTTGGTTAAGTATTCGGGTAATTTTCAATTTTCAGTTTAACAGCTTTCAAAAACTATGAAATGCGAAACTTGTCAAAGTGTGCAAAAGTTCACACCCCAGATTTTAACTTGGAAACTTGCAATTTCAGATTCTTGACTACTAGACAAACTGCAAATACTTTTCACATATTACTGTTGGATTTTTTTTTAGTTTTTTTTAATGAAATTGCAAAATTTTTAAAAATCCTGTTGCTTTGTCATTCTGTGATTTTGAGGCTTGCCTGATGGGAAAAATAAATTTAAATAGTTTAGCGAAAGGCTGCAATATAACAGTAAGTAAAGAGGTAAAGAGGTCTAGACACACTCCAAATGCACTGCATATACTGTAGGTAATGTATTAATGTAAATACAATGACTTAGATTTGTCATATAAAGGACTTGGGGGAACCTGCCTACAGTGGCCATGGAAAACACAAACACCACAATTGCTATCCTGCAGCGCCTTGAGTTTTTTTTTTTCTGCTTTGAAATGACCACATGAAAGCCATGCTACCTATAACTGCTAACTATACTGTTCATTACTACAATGCTTTATGATCTACAAATTAACATGTCATCACTTACATATCTACACAGCTTTGGAAGGTAACAGAATTCCATTTACCACTCAGCTCCATGTAAAAAACATTGTTTGAGAAATGTCTTTATGCTTTTCCACTGTACAAAATGCTGTCGTTTATTTGGAGAGTTTAAGGGTGCATTTCTGTTTCAAATGCATGATAAGTCCAGTGCCCTGGGGGCAGCTGATCTGCTGAAGCTCCCACTAGGTGGCTGGACCTCATCATTGTCTTCCTCTTCCTTCTTTAACCTTTCATAAAAGTGGAAAGTTGTCAGAGTGGTGCATAATCGATGCAAACTAGCTACTGCAAGAGTTCATGCCACAACTCCTGTAAATCCAATTAATCACAGCCCACAAAGGCATTCTCCTGCATCAAAAGTGTGTCCAGGAACCACCTCAGCACAGGAGCTCCGGATACAAAGAGTCAGAGGTAGTGTGGGGCGTGGACTGACCTGTGGTGAGAGGCGTGTGGGCGTTTGTGTGGGACTGGGCCAGCCAAGGAAGCAAGAACTGGCTGGTGACTGTGTCCCTCCTGACTGGAGGAGCACAGCATCCAAGGTCAGGGTTCAGCCCGTTCAGTCCTGCAGGCGTCTGAGTATATTTTAATTAGTGCCCAACTAACAACTGAAACACCAATTTGAGAGAACTCACTGGCCAAACATTTACTTCAATAAAGTCATGAAGAGGTGCAGTAAAGTGTAAACCAGCAATCCCAGGAGCTGAGAGAGCGGGGTGACCACTGACCTTCAGCATACCAGCAAACAGCACGAGAACACTTCTGACTGCTGAGTATCCATCGCTTCCTCTTGACTTCCCCGTCAAACATGTCACTGTTCTTCAATCCCCCCCTCCCAGCCACTTCGCTTCTCAGCCCCCTAGTTCACTCAAATACACCACATTGTATTTCCTGAATTTTTATACTGCTCCCCCTGAAAAAAAAGAAAAGAAAAAAATACACTAATGCATCTGGCACAAAAATATGTCCTGACCATCCCTACTGATGGATGGTGCTGAGTATTGCTATTTAAGGGACATGCCAGTCTTGCAATGCCATGCCTTGTTTCAGGGTTTCTCCTACTTATTCAAAATGTGGCCCATTCATAATGATGCCAATGGAATTGCCGTTTTGTGCTGAGCTTTTTTTTTCTTGTTCCTGGACATCTTTAGAGTGTATAATTTTTTGAGAGGGTAAGGATATAATGGGATTTAAGGAGGTAAAAACTGAACCAAAGGGACCCTGGGGATGATTTTGTCATGCAGGCACCATTCAAAAAGCCCACCACAGAGCTCTTCACCCAGTCCACTACATGAACTCTATCACTGAGGTACTGTATTGTTAAATAATAGTTTCTTTGCAGACAGTTTTACTCAAAGCAACCCCCTTAATGTACTACTCCACAATTCATCCTATTTATAAAATGGAATAATCTTGCTAAAGTGCATTCTAGGACTTCAGTGAACTATGGTTTGATGATTTACCCCTGTCCTTACCTAATATGATAACAGCCATAGTGGGTTTTTAAGGTCCTGCATAAAAATACGCTATTTTTACCATGGAGCTTTTAATTTGCTTTATTTTTTTGTCCGTAAATAAAAATTTGGCCATTTATTTATAATTTAACTATTATTATATCGATGCTAATTGTGCCACTGCATTTACGTGATACTTGAAAATGCGCACCAAAGACAACCAGAAGCAGTCTTGGTGCATTTCCATCCACCAGAACTATGAACAAACTTGACCTGTTCCAGTTCCATGGCGTATTCTATATGTCCCACTTCAGTCAACATGCGACGCATCGACATGCATTGTCCTTCTTATAACACAATAGCTATTTTGCCGCACATATTAATTGGGGCATATCCTAGATAGCTGTGTAAATTAATTTGCCAATTAGATTTCACAAGAGAAACATGACTTAGTTCAACTTTGAATTGTAAAGTGAAATTTAGTGCAAATCATACATAAATTATGCCATCTGTATCTCCGACTTGCATTCATTTGAATATTGAAGAGCGCGATGCACTAAAACAGCGGTGGAATGCCAAACAACGATGACTCACATCAGCCTCAGCCTTACTCGTGAGTCACTGCACGCCCATTTATACTTTCCTGTTGCCCTAAACGCCTCTTTTGCATAAAAATATATTGTGTAATTAACAATCCTCTGTGAGGTATCATTCTGCAAAATAAAATGTACACTTAGTGTGCTTTATCTTTTACATAACAGTGAATCAACGTCTGCCGGCTGCATGTTGTATATCCTACCCATAGCATGAGTACCGCTCCATGATCGTCCACTGCTGGGACAGCGCTATCACAAACACTTTACCCCCTCACCTGCTTGGCGTGCTGTTACAGAAGCCAATCCCCAGAGCATCGCTTCTGTCTGCAACAGATAGCCTCTTGGCCAGGGCTTTGCTTCAAACATTATCTGTTATCTAACCCTGGGCTTGGGGGATCCCATCTCTGACACCGAGGGTGTCCGTGCTCTGCTGTCACCATCTCTGTTACCTTTCCAGTTTGCGCTTCGGATTTGTGGCCCTTCAGCCGACGCTCGCTCCAACGCGGCCCTCCTGATGGATGGCGGGAATATGAAGGCCAGACACTGAACGTGCTGCTATCAGTGAAGGAGATTGCAGCACGCTTTGTACAGATGACTCTGCAGCGATAAAGTAGTCATGGTACAGTACTGTCTAGTGTACATAAGCCATTTCAGAAGCAGCACATACTTTACCCTAGACTGCCATCTGGGATGTAATTGTCAATAAAATGTGACGCGTACATTAGATGACTTTTTAGTGTACATCCGCTATTATAAACGTGGCTGAACTACCTTTCAGGCACTGGGGTCCAATGTTTTGAATTAATCAGTTGTGGCAAACACAGAATACAATTTTAACTGCCCTTTTGGATATATCAGTCAATATGAAAGAGCTCTGTACAATATGTAGTTAAAGGAAATATAAAATTCATTCAATGGACAATTTTATACTTGTTGACAAAAAGTGTGCTGTGAATTTTATCTATATTATAATGTTGTGTGCAGTTTACATATTTGTGAGGGGAAGGCTAAAGCCAACTATTTGGTGGCAAAGATTTGGCTTTATAACCAGACGAAAACTGAGAAAAGAAAGAGACAAAAAGCAATGTTCGGACAATTATTGGGGGGGCGTGTGTGTGTGTGTGTGTGTGTGTGTGTGTGTGTGTGTGTGTGTGTGTGTGTGTGTGTGTGTGTGTGTGTGTGTGTGTAGAGGGGGGCATGTAGCTCCTTGGTAATGCAACACCTGATCTTCTTTCAGAACACCAGAACTCACTGATTTTTTTTTTAAGTCCAAGTCTTCCTTTAAGGGCTCACAGGTAGCTCTTCTGAGAGACACCTGATAGTTCAGCACCACCTCCTACAGATAGCTCCGGGGTAGTCTGAGCCTCTGTTTCGACCTCAACTGCACCTCCTTAGCAAGCACAGTGGGCAACCCTTACCTTGTCAGGAGGGTAAGATGGCAGGAGGAGGGGGGGAGTACAACACCCAGGCGAGCAAGTAAAGGTTACAGCCTGTTCATAACAGCCCTCCTGTACTTTTAACAGAGAATACAACTGAACACATGCTGGAAAAGATGACTACTAAAAGGGACCATTTCTCCTTTCTACACTAGTGTAGAAGTCTGACTGGGCAATGTATGGGTCCCATTAATATTAAAAATGATACCAAAGATTTACCAAAACTTCTAAATTCTTGTCTTTTTATGGTTGACTTTGATGAACAAATGAAACTCCAGTCCTGTTCTGCTTAAATCTGTCTGTCCTTTTGCTAATACCCCTGATAGCAGAAATATATGGTACAAGAGGATAAGTGCATTTTTCCCCATCCCTGCAACCAGTTTGGGTTTACGTCTCTGTGTGCACAACAGCTCTGCTTCTGTGTCTGTTTATGTGAGAGTGAGCACCGCCTCTGCGCCTGTGTGCCTATGAGTGGGTGTGTCTCACGTCATGTGAGGGGCGGGGCCTAATGAGACGGTGGGACAGTTGTTACACAGAAGCATCTCACTGAGGCGAGGGGGGAGGGGTGAGCCTCACTGCAGATCACGTGGTAGGGTAAAGGATGCAGTGCCAGCATTTAGCTAGCATTAAACTTATGTATAGTTGGTTAATTTTTAATTGATAGCATTGGACGAACAAATTATTATTTGACTGTTAATGGTTAACTAATGACAATCCTATTTAAAACCACATGTAACACTGTTTCATAGGCTCAATATATCAAATCCTTGAGCATTTAAAACAAATTCACTGTCTTACTGCAAATTCTCTGTATGTTATATTATATAACATATGTCGAAAACAAAAGTATTTTACTTAGCCTTAAAGGTACAGGTTTAAATCAGCTGGGGCAAGACTTTCTTAAATGTCTTTCTTTACCCTACATTTTCAAGCCTGCATAATAAAAACAATTATGGCCACATAAAAAAACACAATACTGCAGTATGACTTCAACATTTTAACCTGACAGGTAATAATTTATGTCCTAGACTAAGATCTGTTATAGTATCTTCAAGGATTTTACTTTCCCATAAGTGCTGCCATAAATGTCCAGTTGCATAAATTGGTAAAATTTTAAGTCACTTAAGAGAAAAACCATCAGCGGCAAAAAAAAAAAAAAAGAAACGTACAATGTAAATGAATGTAAGTTTGACTCATGGTTTTGTACCCTGGTGAGCCAGGTAAATCAGCCGTCGTCACACCGTCGGCATCTCCAACACTGCCTCCCACCACTGGGGGGGACCTGTCACTCTAAGTAGAATTAATGGCCACGGTCTGAAACACAAATTACAAAGTAAACAGATTAGCAGGCTCCGACACCCCTCCCCTACACTCACTCACCCTCCCTCAGCAAATATCCTATCCCTCTCTGGTGGCTCACGTCTGTGTCCCACCCCTCCACGTGTAAGAACCACCCCCACCAACCCAGTCACCCCGCCCCGCAATCAATATGCAATTTCCCATCTCTATGAGGAATCGCCTCACTTTGAGCTTTGAAACTACCTGACTGATATGAGTAATGGAGCATTTACATGAAGCACCACTGTAATTTCCATGAGTGCACCAACAGGTCCTAAATTGTGATAAAAGGTTTTCATTTTGTGGGCAAGCAAAGAAGAGCCCATTCAGATTCATTTCTTCCCTTATTGTTTTGTAAACGGCCACACTGCACTCAAAAAACATCCTCAAATGACAATAAAACTGGAAGTAAAAGTTATTTAGCTTCTTTCGGCGTAATGTCGACGTAATTGGGGCGAGGTGCATTTTCTGCAAACGAACGGTAGAAGAGCAAAATTGAAAAGAACGTCAGAATCTGCGACCTGCAAAGAGAAACACTTTTATAGCCGCGCAACTGAAGATGTTTCTTTTTGCACCCAGAAACATTCATCATGCACATAAATGAACGTCAGAGTACCAGAGCAAACGCACATTCGTCTTGTCCTACCATTTTTTTTAAACAATTATTCAATTTAATTATTCCATTACTTAAGCATCCACTCTGTTCTATTCTAAAATGTGGTTTTCAAACACTGAAATATCTTCAGGAAAAGTTGAGTCATTTTATAATAAGTGAAAAAGCTTTCTTGACATCAGTTACCTATATTTGTATTTAACATAAATCTTGAGAAGCAAGACATTCGCATTTGCACGTCTCTTTAAAGTGTACTTTAAATGAGAATTCCATGCCAAAATGATTCATTCATGCTTGTTTTGTTTATCCCCATACAATATGAGACCGTTCAGGTCTGTATCTGTGGAGACTGGGCTTTGTGTAATAAGAGACACTTATTTTTAGCTATATCAGTATCAACACACATTACTTGTCTTCAGACAGTATGCTCAGTTTATTTTTTTCTTTTCAAAAAGCATTCATATATTTTGAGTACATTATTATTATTGCAAAGCTTTCACGGTTTCTCAACCTGTTTTCCAGTAAATAAAAGAATTATAATTAATAACTTTGTTAGAAAGGTTTGAGTTTACGTAATGAGATAATGTACATTTTGTGTGTGTATGTGTGTGTGTGTGTCTGCGTGACTTTCAAACTATTTTCAGCCCAAGCACTTCAACTTATTTTTTTTTTTTTGCTGGCTTTTCAATAAGATATGAACTTGGAGGTGAAACACAGTTCCAGAAGTCATTATAAATTGTAAATCCACAGCTCAGCGTTACCACGTGGACAGGAGAGGAGAGGTAGCTGTGTGACAGCTAGCGCAGCGGCCTCGTGACTGGCCGCCCTTATTTCAGACTAGCACCTGACCCAGGTTGGTTTACATACTTGCTTTCTGCTTACTGTTTATAGAGCTAGACTCGTGCTGAAAAAGCTGTTGCAGAAGGGTACAACAGCTGAGGATTGGTGTCTGATTTTATTCTAAAGGTTTGGTGGAATTTCTATGATCACATGCTAAAGCAAACAGCTCATGTTCAGCCTCTGGCACTTGAACCACAATGGTATGCTAATCCACTGCCTTTCATTTAAAACAACAGACTATTTATTTTTGAGGCTGGTGGGGGAGGGGGGTTATAACCTGCCATCCTTACTGTCACTGCTGTCACAAGAGATGGGGAATTAGTACACGAAACCAATTCATGCAGTTTTTTATTTTTTAATTTTTTTTTTTTTTAACGCTGCTGTTCAGCTGCGTTGGTCAGCAACAGTGTGATTTTAAAAGGGTTGCACCTGGTGCAGGTATTGTTCTGGCTCCACCGCAAGCAGCTCATGTCTGTGAATAGTGGATTTAGGACATGGACAGCATCCCTTTCTCTTGGAGCATCCTGGCATTGGCAGACAGCGAGATGGCAGTCAATGTCACCAGAGACACGGACAGCCATGCGGCGAAACACAGGCGCGAGGTCGACATGGAGCCATGAAAAACACATGAGAAATAGGATGTGGAGTGCTGCTTCACGGAACTCTCAGAACCTGGCTATGCAATCCAACACACACCATTCATCACGCACTAATTTATTATTTCTCAGCAGCAAACATTTGGTCAATAACATGTAAACTAGCTTTATTTTGTGGTTTATGACTTTAATTGTTCATAAGGTGAAAAAACTCTTAATCCTTTGTTGTCATATGTATGT
>JABJVR010000002.1:2235099-2254186 GCA_025773905.1 Chitala chitala | reverse complement strand
ATATATACTGGTAATTCAACATTAACTTAAATGGCTCCTTGACATTAAACACTACATTATACATTGTCATGGATCAGATAAACAAGGTTTTGCGGTGATGTGAGGTGGCTGTGTGGTCCACTTTCTCTCACAATTGAAGTGAACGGGTGACAATGAATTGGAATATGAGTGCAACCTTTTTGGGCTGGGTTCCTGTCCAAGGGGAGCCCTGCCTTACACCATGTTTTGCCTGGGATATATTCTTCACAGACCTGATCTGCATGTGGTTTGCAGAATGCATTCATTCATTTTCTTAACTGCTTAGTCCTGTTGAGGGTCATGGGGAAGCCTGGAGCCCATAAGGCACAAGACAGGGGACACCCAGGGTGGGGCACCAACCCACCACAGGGCACACACACTACAGGCAATTTGAACACACCAATCAACCTAATTTGCATGTCTTTGAACTGTGGGAGGAAACCGGAGCACCCGCAGAAAACCCACCAAGCACAGGTAGAACATGCAAACTCCACGCACACAGATCCAAGGCGGGAATCGAACCCCAGGCCTAAAGGTGTGAGGTGCTAACCAGCACGCCACTCTGCCGCCTGCAGAGTGAATTAATGAATAAAACTGCATTCAATTACTTATTTATCATGTTATATGTTCAGCACTTTGCTTAACCCCAAAGCAAATTTGTTATTCATAAAACAGCAAAGGATGCAATCCTTAAAGAATGACAGATGGATATTTGGGTAAAACTCCACATTTTAATGTTGGATGTTGCTAAATGTTCAGCTAACGTATCTAAACAGAAGTAAATCATGACAACGTCCAAAAATAGCCACAACTATAATTTGCGACTATACTTTACATCACACAGGTGCACACATGGGATTCTGTTGGTTCAGAGCTTCATGTAAGCACTGGCACCTGTGTTTGCATGTATACTGGCATGTGCATGAATGTGCACATTGGCGGTAGTGTTTTATCTTTTCAGATGGACCGTTAGCTGTTTGGATGGATTTGTCTATCAGCCGTCTTGAGTGATAGCTAAGGCCTTTAACAAGTTCATTTTCTAGTCCAGTTTCCCTGTGATTGCTGCCAGACAGCACAATCCTGTGAGAATTAAGGTTCACTATCTCAGAGGCCACATTGTATTGGAAATCTCGCCAAAAAGATTCAGATGTCGCATGTCCTTTGGAGATAAAAACGTTGCATCCATATAGATTTTCAGGGAGCAGAAAGACGTTACTGCCATGTTGTAGAACACATCGGCAGGTGAGATGGTCTAAACACACATAATGCACAAGTCTTCAGTACACAGACACAATTATATGCACTCTATTTTTCGTATAAGCATGCATAGTCATGTTCTCTCTGTATCTGACAAGTCTTCTCTCACATTTATTTACACATCTTTGTCTTTCACTCACATAAACTTGCACACACAAATATGGTAGCATGTTCTGCATTTCCCGAGCCCTCCTTTAGGGGGAGCTCTTTGGCCTCCCTCATGCCCCATCTAGCCTCTTTGTGCCCAGTAACCCAGCCGCAGACATTGGCAGCCCGCCCTGGTGAACTCCGAGGGACCTGCGTCACCCATTCTGACGGCCCCACAGGAAGGGGGAGGGGGGCACCGCCAGACCTGGAAGCCAGCCGCAGGCCGTAAGCATAGCTGTGCTGGCAATCAATTTCAAATCTCCACGTTTGTACCCAGATCGATGTGCTTCATCGACCCTGATTATCGCTAATCACGCTGTGGCTAGTGCAAGGCAATGTGTGCTAGTCTTGCCTCTAATGCAGATAGATGAAGGGGGCTGGGGGGGTGGTCATTTTCAATGGCGCTATGTCAGGGGTGATTCCGCCCACCCCCCTTCCTCTTACCCTCGGTGTGGTCCTCCCCAGCAACATTCCCTCTGCTCCAACCCCTCTGTCGCCAGGGGAGAGACTTCTTCCCTTTCGTTTTCGGCTGAGTTAATCCATTCCAAAGGCATTCTCCTTACAAGAAAATGCAGAGTTTGTGAGGGGACGGGGGTAGCTAACAGTGCAATACATCTCCCTGCCAAAAATACTAATGCAGCCCTTATTATTATTCCAGAAATAATTATTTCAGACCTATGCGTTTCTGTCCGGTTAAATGAAGCTCTCAAAATTCTGCACGCTCAATGGATTCCCTTGTTAAATTAGACATGTGAGGCATAGCTTGGCTTGTTTTGATCTACGCATGCACCTTTAAAAATTTTATCTGTAAGCCATGTGGTCCTCACCAGGTGGAGGGGGGAGTGGACAGGGCAGGGGTGGGGGGGGGTGAATGCAAAGGCAGACTGTCACCCTGCCAGGTGTCACGGCATCACGGCCACGGCTAACGCAAGCTGCTGTCACCGTACTTCACCACGGTGACACTTGCTCATTCTGGCGTGGCGGAGCAGGGACTGGGGGGGTTGGTCTGTGACACCTGGTAGAGCTCCGGTACCTCCTGGGGACACATCTCCCGTTGCCCCCTGTCGCCTCTGTGTCACCTGGCAGGTGCCAGGCCAACAGTGTCACATGACGTCTCCATCCTAATTGTCAAATCAGAAGGAAAACAGACTTTTTTTTTCTTCACAATATCTTTCAGAGTTTTTTACAAAGTGACTTACATATTTTAAAGTGACCACCCCACTATACCAGGCCAACACACACACACACACACACACACACACACACACACACACATGAACAGACACACAAGGACACACACACAAGCACAAAAATGCAAAACATCCTTCAAGAGCACTATTTTGTTGATGAGAATCATGCTATGGGAGTAAAGGGGAAAAGACAAAAAACTCAACCAATTTAAGTTAGGCTCTTTTCTCCTAACAATTCTCTCCATCTTTGTTAAACAAGCCTTGTACCCGATCGCAAGTCTGCCGAACAGGGCCGATTCATGTACATTGTAGCCATGCAACTGCACTGCTGCCATCTCTGTGGGGACAGAGGCAGCATCCTCCTTTGATGTACATCAAAGAAAGATTGATACTAAACAACGGTATTGCTAGTTAAAAAAAAAAGGCTTTTAATTTCTTCTCTTCCGGGGGGCAAAGGATTGCAGCCAACACCAGCCTCGCGTCCGGTCTTCATTATTTTCCCACTTCCCCAAGATAGACCGAAGAAAGGAGGAGCCAAAACATCCCAGTTCTTCGATGTAAGACAGAACTTGCAGATGTTTTTTTTTTTCTTAGCTTGGATGCCCAGGCTAGTTTTAGTTCCTGACTGAGTGCACTCACCTGCCACAGGAAGAGGCACTCCCCCACCTAGAGGTCCCTACCAGGCCTATTGTACACAGGGCCGGCTCCCACAGCTCTGACTGGTCCCCCGACACCAGCATCAGACGACTCTGTATGGAAAACTACAACAGCCCTCTGTCTCCACCGACCAGCTCGAGGATCCGGCTCACATATCCCACCAGCGGAGGGAGGGGGCGCGGTGCTCGAACCTGCAGGTGAGGGGGGTGCAGGTGAGCCGGCCAAACCATCAACCAGTCCGCTGGCTATTAAGGGGAACAAACCTGGGCGTAATCCTGCATAATGTCCCTTCTATATGTGCATAAATAATGCATACGCTCCTCAGGAAGGCCCAGGGAGGAATAACGGCGGACCACTTGGTGAGACACTGGGATGCAGGCAGAAGAGGCACAGCTGATATGGGCCTTAGGCTGCCATGAAGCCCGTATATGTGACTCATGTAGAGCCGCACGAGGCATCCATTAAAATCCATAACAAATATGATGGTTCCAGTTGAATAATAATGTGATCTATTAGCATCTCAAGTTGCAGGTTTTAATTCCATTCTACAGATGGATTTTTTTTCCCCCAGTTTGTCTTACCTAGAAACTGAATTTCATGAATTTAGAACAAAGTGGTAGTGTAAAATGATAGGTACCTCGAGACAGATAGGTGTGCCAGAGCTACACAACTCATTAATTTATAGAAAGTAGGCATCGCTAATGTTGCTGATTCATCATCATCATCATCATCATCATCGTCATCGACATCATAATCAATAGGATCCACGGGCCATGAGCCCGTTTGCATCTGCTACCTTGACTTGGATTACATTTGTGGTTCGTCTTTATTGTTAGCACAACGGTGCTCATTTGATCAACGCTGCTGATTAGGCCTAGAAATTATCCGCTGCATATGAAGTCCCGCCGGTGTTCTGCGTGCCAGCAGTTAAGATGGCTGTCAATCCACTGGCCTAGTTTGGTTAATTACCTTGTTTTTGAAGCACAGCCTTAAAAAAACTGTGAATGGAAGCCCGCCAGTCTGCCTGGATGCACATCAGAAACAAAGATAACAGAACTGGAGCCATTCTTCTGGCAAACCGTAGCACCGGTCTGTCTGCGTGACACCAGAGCAGGAGTCGTGGAGGAAAAGGAACAGCCACATCAGTTGGTACCTGTGTTTATTCAGAACAAGGTTTGGAACGTGGGTGTTGAGGAGAAGAGGTAGACTGGGAGGTGAAGACAAAGGGGAAGGTAGATGTGGATGATGTGGATTCAGACAACAGGCCAAGCGCTGCGGCTTCCACCAGTTTTACGTGACGTTAAGGAGGTAAACACTGAGACTGTGAAAACGAAACATACAGCACAGGCAGTAATGGCGATACAGGTGGGCTAATATTAACAATACTGCACACACCTACTATACACACTTTACAATGGCTGTGTGGCACATATATAAACACGGCATTTAACCATGTCTGGAGAACAATGTTTTTTTTAAGTTTATTATATTATTTTGATTTACTGGTGCAATTTGCATTTGTGCATGGATTGTACGAGCCACCCTATCGACCTAATCTCTGCCATTTACGATGATAGAGGACAGGAAAATTAGCATATTGCGTTGGTCTTTAAGCACACATCTTTGTGTATGTGCAGTTCCTGCGCTCATTACTTGTGACATGGAGGGAGAAAAACATTACGGGACCTGAACACGGAGGAAGCTCAAAGACGCAGGAACGAGAAACTGTGGACAGTCTGCAGCACTCGCCTGGCGCAATCTTCCTGACAGACTCCGAGCCTGGCTAGTTAATGCAAGGAGATGGGGTGAAATGTCTGTATTAAGCACTGCAAATTGGGACAGTTGCCGCTTTTGGGCCGAATGAAAAATCTCGTGGACAAAAACTATCAGACAATTTCTTAGGAATAAAAACTAGCTAGCTGGTTGTATTGGGGGGGGGGGGGGGCAGGTGGTAGCTACGCCAGACATTAAATACTTGTATATCACCAAGCGCAGATAAATTGAAAATTCCACCTTTATATTCATGTGTCTACCTGAATTGTTTCTTCAGCTCAGCTCACCAATTCTGTTAAATAAAGTTAATATTCCAAGTCATATTATTATTTTTTATTTTTTTAGTTTAATACACTTTTGTTCATTTCTCTCAGGAAAGAAATGTTTGAAAATGATATCAGTCTCATTAAGAGCAAGACAGTGAATGGGCTTAGCATAAACAAGGTTGACACTTTCCTTCTATTACCAAGGACTTTGCAATCTGCATGAATCAATATACCTGTCACACAGAATACGGCAGGCAAACAGACGCGTGGCATTGTCTTCACAAATATGCCGGCTGCACAAAAAGTGAAGTCTTTACAGGCACACCTGCCGCACACAAACGCAGCCTGCCTTAACACACCTGTGAGGCAGGTGTTCAGTATTTATGGGCATGTCAGGAACACAGGTGTGCCACCTATATCAGCACACCTGTCATTCATATTCATATTTATGAACATAGCTCTCACGTTAGAAGGTTACCATTTATGAGTATGGAGGTAATGTAGATGGGTCTTCACGTGAGAGGTCCTGTCAAATAAAGGTTTAGTATAATGAACACACACATCAAAGGGACTCACATTACACTAGCCTACTAAACACAGGCTGTCCTTATGAGCACAGCAGCCAGTAAGGACAACAAGAGCTAATACACCGAAAGTGGGGATTAGACTGCCTGCTAATGTATTCATTATACATGTTGAAATTACATAAATGTGTAAAACAGTAAATCCTTGATTAATCTTTACAGAAATCAAGACGACAACCAAAAAAGTCAGGGGGAGTCCTCTGCGGAGGCAAGAAGATGTAGGTGTTAATGACACACCACGTAGCTGCGAATTGCTTGACTCTGTGGCAGTGGCACAGACAGCAGTGTAAATGACTGTGGTTTGGCTGGACAACTAGCAATTTTCACTGACCTTTCCCTGGGGGGGGATCGGGGGGATTGTGTGTTCAGGCCGCCTACGACCCCGTGCAAGGCTATGTGCGACGGCTGGCGTAGCTGTGTCTTGGGGAAGGTGGGGGAGGTTGGTTTTGGAATACCCCACGGCAGGGACAGCCAATTACATGAACACGAAAGGTTGCAGTTGAGCGAGCACGGTGCCTTTGATCTGCAATCACGAGGCGTGACACAAACATGTGGCGATCCACTCTAAAACCAAATCAATCATCGGTACGAGAAACACTTAAGACATCTTTATTCTGGGAAAAAAAATAAATTTAAGCATGGGTACTGTGGTTATCTCAGCAGCAGTAAAAGCTATTTCATTTTAAGGGACGTGCTTCCTTCCTGACAATGAGGTGGGTACACTGCAGGGAAAAGTTTCTGCCCTAAGAATATCCACTTATTTTTCAAATAGGCCCATGGGATAAAAAGAAAGTATATTAAATAATAATAATAATAAAAAAACAAATTTTCTATGATTCACTGATTAATGTACCTTTGATTAATGAGCATGATGCCATTATGAAGCTGTTTGGCACTTCTTTATATTATGCTAGGAAATAAGGCAGTGCAAAGAGGATCATTAGCTAAGGCCCAGGGTTACGTGTAACAGATCCGTGTTAGCAGACATTGCCAATGGTGCGCGACGCCCTACCTGCGGTGGCGGACTGCCATGCCTGGCACCCCTAGTGCCTCAGAGGTGGTTAAGTCATTATGGATCACAAATACGGCAATCAAAGCCAGTCTGTTTGGTCACCACAGAGAAGCAGACAATGTTAAATCTAATTAAGAACAATCACATTATCCTGGAGCACAAACAAAACTGTGGCCCCACTGCAAAGCAAGGATTTACGGAAACACGGGCCACATCAAATCCTGCATTAGAATAACTGGAAATGACTAAAATGTGTGCTTTCTTTTTTTAATAATTATATGCCGGCATATCTATGATGATTACATGATTGTTTTTTTTTGTTTTCAGTCTAATAGGAAATAACACTAGGCAAATATCCTCTGAAGCAGACTTTGGAGCTTAATTGTAAATGTATGACAACTGCAAAAACAAGAGGCTTAAATGTCAAAGTGAATCTCAGAGCGAGTTTGGCGTGCTGGGTGTAGCTGGCGAAGGAGCGAAGGCGCGCCACCAACAGCGGAGCCGCATGAGCTGCACGTCAACAGCTAATATTTAAATGCTCGCAGTGCGGGACACTTCCTGGCCCGACAGCCGATCTGCACAGGCTCAACGGCATTCATTAAGATGAGCCTCATCATCTACGTGAGGTTGTGGAACTTCTAAAAGCACCCGAAGAAACCAGATTTAAAGTGGGAGTTCGCCGCACCTGCTCCATTCCGCTCAACAACAAAATGTGTTCAACCATGGGCCTCTTTTCACAGAACATTCACTCATTACCAAACAACCCCCCCAAACTGGCACCCTCCCCTCGCTCTCTGCCAGGTGCACTGTCTACCATCTTCCTCATTTTAATAAAAAAGGAAAGGCTTGAAATGTACGTGTGTGAGATGTTTCGCCGCTCCTTGTCATTCCGTTTCGGTCTCTTTCAGCGGCCCTGCTGGAAGCCAGAACTCGATGCCGGTTCGGCATCAGAGGAGCCAAACGAGCAGAGCCTCCCGTTTCGCATCTGGGAGAATGCAGGGATCAAAAACGCCTTTGCACTGCAAAGAGAACAAAAGCACCTCTGTGTTGCCCTCCCTAGGCACGGAGGCCTGGGTTGTCCTGTGCAGCGGCAGAGCGCACAGATAAGGGTGCCCCGCGCAACAGGATCACTTACCGCTTAAACCGCAAGCCTTGTTCCCCTTGAATGGGTGAGATGTAATTAGGCCTGCCACACAAAGGCTCCTTCCTCCCGATGGGTGTATCGTTGACTCATTAGCAGATCACAGATTAGATAGTGCCGGTTCTCTGTGTCCCACGACCCTTTAGAGCACCAGCCAGACACAGTAAGACAGGTGAGCTGCTCCTGCCTCCCCAAGTATAGTAGGCCACCAGCAGCTAGGTCGCTGACCAGGGACAGGCAATGGATGCTGGAATGGGAAACACTACTCTTGTGCCAAGTGATACTCAAAGTAACATTAAGTCTCACATACTGGTGGTAATATGAGCAGAGCAGCTACTATGCCAGATGACATGCAGAGGAACTAGATGAAAGGTGAATGCATGGATCGTGTTAAGGCCACTGAGCGCTCGATCATAACGGCACGTCTCTCCGTATTCTGGGAGAGCACACCCAGGCATGTCTGTCAAGACCACAATCCCATCATCACCCGCGGCATCACCACCCACGATCAGCACAGACCTATTTTCATGCCCCGCACACACACGCAACTGAGACTTTTAAGCACTTGCATAAGGCATCAGCAGGTGCACACAGGCCGAAAATGTGTTGGATCAGCTGATTAGTATGAGCGACTACCGACAAGGACGTTTTCACAGAAACACGGTAGGCACCTCTGCTGGACCAAACACAGCTATGTAAGATGTATGCATCTGCTCAAAGCAGCTCCCCCCTGGAACTGATCATCACTTGCCCCCAGACTCCAGGACTGCGCAAACAGCAGAACTACTTTAGTCCTGAAAAACACAAGCTGAGGTAATCCTGGGACAGCTGGAAGCTGAACACCACTCTGTGTGAGAAGGCTGGCTCGGCCTGCATTGCAATTAGACAGGAGTCGGACAGCCCCGCCCCCGGAGAGCTGCTAACATGGGCAAATGATGAGCGTGTCGCAACACCCCCTTCACCGGCTCTTGCTAAGAGAACAAGTTTATCTTAAAACACAGTACCAAATGTATCATGCAGTTTTTATTTTTTTGCTAGTGTCATAAAAATGTGCTGTTTTATAGAAAAAATTCTACTAGAAAGTAATGGTGAGCATGAAATGTCATTCAAAGCTCTGCAACAGGCAAGTCAGGCAGGAACAAAAAAAAGATGTTATACCAAAGTGTCACACATAGGGTCAGGCCTCACGTGGATTACCGTGCGGAGCAGCCCGGTCCGAAAGAATGCCGGCTTATTTCAGACGTCCTTAACCCAGGGAAAGTCACGGGCAAGGAAAATGTGGTACTGACTGACTAAATGAAGAGCTTATCAGAGCTGGATTGCCAAAAGCTAAGACCATGGCTGAGACAGAAATGGGGGGCGGAAGATATTGAGAGAGACTGAGAGAGAGAGAGAGATTGAAAGAGAGAGAGAAACACAGAAAGAGAGAGAGAGAGAAAGTGAGCGACCAGGCTACTGTAAAGAATCATGATCAATAGGGGCCCCTGACTACAGACAGCCTCAGCGGTGAAGCTGTTTACCCAGCAACCGCAGACTGGCCACATACCATTGGCTCAGCCCCAGAAAGTGTAACACAGCTCAGTAGTGTGGACCATGACTGTAAGCCTTCTTTATATTTACCAATTTTCTGTTGTTCATCATAACAGAACAATAACCAAGGCAGGAGAGATCACCAAGACAGGGAGGTCAGCACAACTTGTGACTGGTCTATATCACTTATTTCCTTAAAGTGAGTTTATATTTATGTACTGGAAAGTACTGAATATTATGCACACATACAACCTTGGGTTTGACTATAATATATGGGTTTGGAATATAACATATAAATGCATATGTATAGTCCAGCCCAGACTCTGCAATAGTGCTACAACCATGCAATCGTTCTAATTATGCTACTAGTTTAAACTTACAGCCTTAAAACATTTTTATTGTAGTAAGTATTTATCCAAAACATAGTGTGTATCTAGATGATAAATGAAATAAAATTTAAAAGCCTTTAAGTGTAAAGAAGACAAAACTATTTGGTCACTGTCACTTTAAGCACAAGAACTACTTCATATTTGAACATCGTTGAAACTCGTTGACCACTAAGTCACCTGTTGACCACGATTACCAGTTTACCCAACAGCGTAGCGTCCGAGGCACAGAGTTAGTGATCAGGTTCGTGTGGGCTCAAAGGGTACATGCCAAGCGTCAGTTACAGATGTAAAGGCAGACGTCTAGGCACTGCATATGAAAGTCATTTGTTGCTGATCTCAGCTTCTCTTCCTAGCCTTCAAATCATCCACTACGCTCGCTCTGCTTCGCCAAGACGCTCGTAGGCAATAAAACACATCGTTAAAGTGACATGTAATTACCAGGGCTCTCTTTTGAGTAATTAAGTCAGTCCTGCCAGTTTTGTGGAAATAGAGAAGGAAGTCAGGTGATCAATAACAGAGAAGGGTAAAGACAAGCTAATTTCTCAATGTTTGGCTCTGCAAGACATGTCATTTTTAAGGCACTGTTGTGTTTTGGCTATAGGGCCTTTTCATTATTAATACATACACACACACACACACACACTCACACATACACACACACGCGCGCACACACACAAATAAAATTACCAAGACACACACAGAAACACAGCCCTGCTCCACAAGAAAAGAAAAATAACTTGTCTATAAAAACAGTAAACTATAGACTTTAACACGTCCTCAACATCCCTTTTTCTCTTCCACATGACAATGTACATATGTCATCCTAGGTAATATTGAAAGTATTACTATCCTTAATTAGACAAACCTTTTACATTTCTCACCTTATCCTATAAAAAAATTAAATTATGCTGAATGTTACTAAAACATTTTCATCTATTTCTTTACTCATTAATCGCATTTAATGTTATTCTAGCTTAATAATCAATTTACCATCTTTAAAAGCTCTTGTTAATTTTCCTGCTGCCTTAAAGCAAACTCCTTGTACTTAATTTAGTTGCTGCCGAGTGTAAGATTCTGTGACCTGAATTTAACCAGCAGACAAAACTATAAATACTGTACATCCCCAATGTAAAGGAAACAGCAGCACAACTTGAAACATGTCTATGAGTAATTCTTAATTACACTTGCAATAACAGCAGAAGGTCCACACGGACTGTAACACTGCTTTTGATTCATATATACACACTTTGTAAAGAGTTTCTGGTTACAACCAGAAATGGAGGGACTAAATAATCCTTTTATTAGAGAAAAAAAAAACAAAATTCACCACAAAAAATTAAAGATGTTGAAACATGTTATTTGGCTTAGAATATTCAAGTTTTACCATTTGCAAAAATTCAGAACATTACCAACAACCACTTAAGAGAAAAATATAGTTTAGATTTTTTTTTTTTATGAAAAAGAATGGACTCTTAAATGAGTCTCTCCAACAAAACCTAGTTTCAATGTATTAGGCTTTAAACTTTAAAGTTCTTGTAGTTTTCTACAGTTAAAACTTTTTCAATTTAAGTTATGTTGCCTATAGACATAATTTCAGGTATTTAACATAATGTGTGATTGAATGACAATAAAAGATTCCTATGGCAGTAACTCTGATGACCAAAAAAAAAAAAAAAACATTAGTTTTGCAAGATCCTATTTATTCTTGAAGTTCCCTGGATAAAGCACTTGACGGATGGGGTCACAGACTGGGTGGAGGGTGAAAACCATCTTCTTTTCAAGCCAGAATGCGGCAGGAACAGGACCAGGAGGACATAGCACCAGAAAGTAAACAATGCCTGTGCCTCCTTAAATGAAAATCCAATTTCAAAAGGCTTTTGGGGTTTATGAGAAAAAAAAAGTAAAAAAAAAATGGGGTACAAAATTGGCTAGATAGCTGAAAAACACTGGCACAGATGAGCGCTCGTAAAGAAATTGGCAATCCTCGAGAATTGGGCAGAGACAATGATCTTCAATTACCAGCTGCTCCGCTCGCAATTTTAGACAAGAGAGAAAGGGAGGGGGGAGGGAGGGGCAGGGAGAGAGAGGGTTTTATTCTGCTCTGGACGCAGCTAGAGGAGGCTGGAGGAGACGAGACAGGCGTGACGGTGCCCGGCAGCTGTTGGGCGGGACCAGGTCGCGACGGCCGGTGCTGTATTGGCTGATGTTAACGTCTCACGATGATGTTGCCATGGCCTTTAAAACACAGGGCTAGCCAATAACAAAACTGCATCTGCGGCACCATGTGCTCAAAAAGCACATATACAACAGGGTAGCATCAGTGCAGGAAAATCATCTCTGCCGAGCAGTTAACTCACTTTACGCATCTGAGATAAAGACTCACTGCAGGAAATTTTCTCTACTTGTCTTGCACTGGACTGGACCTTTAAAGAGATGGCTGGCCAATCACATCATACATAAAACCCTACATTACGGTATCCAGCCTTAGAACAAATTTTGCATCCATTCTGATACACTCTCCAGGCCACACTGACAATGTATTTCAGTACTTACTAGCAAAGGTACAGCAAATCATCTCATCTGGCAGTTATTTTGCCACTAAGCAAAATGGCCAGCCTACCTCCTGACCAGCAATGCATTCGAAATTTAAATGAATTTAAATGAATGTCACTTGCAGTCTAAAAATTCAATGTTAAAGTAAGTCTAACATGTATATCTATTCAAAAGGAGTGCTGTACAACACTGCATTTCGCGTTTTAGACAGATCGGCACAGCAGCAACGCAGTTTCCCTACCACCCCAGCCCCCACCCTTCCCAGATTGGCCATTCTTCAGCAATAATGAAGTCTAATTGTCAGTAAATGTAAACAGAAGGAAACGCGGCGCTGGCAGGATGGACAGGAGCGCTCCAGACGCATTTTAGCGGGTAATGGCACCAGGAGAGCCGCGTGGGCGATCTGAAGCGGAGCATTGTGTTCGAAAAACCTGTGAAATGCGTTTGAAGTTCAGAGTGCCGGGGTACTTGTACTTTCTGTGCTCGGCATTGAGTAATTATTAATGATTTGAAAATAGAGTTTCTGAGGGGCGAAAAGGGACGGGTACTGGGAGCAGCGCAATGCTAGCTGTGCCAGCTGTCAGCGGCGCCATAAAATGAACCAGAACGAATGCGGTGATGGGCAAGATTTATAGTGCCGCTCCCACTACCACACTGACTTGTCATGGGCTAACATTTGCAATGAAAGAGTAGTTTTTGAGCTATCACTCGTCAGCCGCGAACCTTCCCACCACACGGCATGCCAGTCAAGCAAAGCACCCGCGTTTATTTATAACGCTCGAGCACCGCGAACGATTTACGGCCGGGCTCCGGTTCTTTTTTTTTTTTTTTTTTTTCTTGTCACACTTCACGCGGCGTGCGTTTGTCACACGGGGTTAATCCGACCCCAAAAACAGTGGGCAGGAACGTGGGACGTCACTTACCGGGATGACAGTTAATGAGCTGGAATCTCAGGCTCAGGATACCAATGCTGGCAGGGTGCCAAATGGTGGGGCACAGTGACAGACAAGCAGGCAGGGCACGTTACACACTCGGAACCCCTATCAATTAGGTGCCTTGCTGACTCAGCAAACGGCTTTCTATCCAAGTAACTGCCATTCATTCACCCTTACGCACTTCAGTCACTGTCTCGTCATCGAAAGGGGGGGAACACCTGTAATGGAGTTAGCGGCACGCACGAGGTTATAGCTCCATTCGCTTCCTGAGGCCTAACTGAAAATAGACTGGACACGAGAAGAACGGGAGAGGCAGGAACATCAGCATTCGCCTTGGAAGTAATAGCAGCTGCAGAACAGCAGCGGGAGACGTGCGAGAAGTAATGGTATTATTAGCTGAAACAGCAGTCATCACGCAAGCAGCAAGACGAAATAGTAGCGGCAGCAGTAATGTTTACCACACTAGTAGTAAAGGTATCAGCAGGAACAGTCACAGCAGTGGCGCTGGCATTAGCGAGAACAGCGTCAGGGCGCCACAAAAGCAATTCAGGGAACAGAAATGTTAAAAAGTAATAGATTTTTTTTTCCATTGGAATGGAAGTGAAAATAAAAATTGAATATATGTGGGGTATGCTGGGCGCAATGAGGAGTAGCAGCAGGCAGGCCGATGGGGGGACGTGTGTGTGTGCGTGTGTGTGTGTGGGGGGGTTGAGCGCAGGGCCCTCATCTGATTAGCTGGGCCTCCCCAGCGAGCGTGGCGCACTCATTGTTTCCACGCCCTATCAGGACTTGCGTCGGAGCACGGCGCTCCAGCGCTCACAGATACGAAACGGTTGGTTTTAACCCCACAAGAGCCCGGGGTCATCATTGCCCTAATTAAATCTGAAATATTTTTAGATTCGATTTTTTTTTTACTTCTTCTTTTCAGATATGAAGCCACATTTATTTATTTCTTTGTGTGACCCACCAGGGAGAAAACAGTATTTAAGATTCCTCGCCAACTGTCATGTTCGAGCTTCTCCTCATCGCTGTTTGAAAGCAGAGCCTTGGGGCTTCCTTAACACAAAAGCCCCGTTAGTAAGCCACTTTAATTAGCCATCGAGTGACTCCCTCTCCGCGCACCAGCAAGAGCAGGTGGTCAAGAGAGTGCAGCTATTTGAAACTGATACATCTAATATTGCCGAGTGAAAAATAAACTGAAAATGTTTCCACAGCTTTTCAAATCCAGCAAATCTCGCCGTTGTGATGGCCAGGATGACGTGATTTAGATTCAAATCTGCATATTACACACATTTTTGGCACGCCTCTGGCATGTATAACTTCTTTAAAGATTGCTGCATAGAGCTCTACCGCTGATTTTAGAGAAAATAAAAAGTCACTTTCCAGTTTGCTATCTTCTATAATGCCATCCACTTAAGTATAAAGTGCTATTGCTTCATTTTTTATGTAATATTTGCAAATATGGTGAACAATGACAAATATGAATGATCACTTGAGCTGGAGAGGTGATTTTGCTGAGAGAACGTAGTTTGCTAAATATTTTGTATTTGAGATGTACGTGTATACAGCTCAGGAGAAACTGTTCTTTATGACCAAATCTCTTCATTAATCTGTCGCAACAAAATAAAATTAAGAAACTGTGTAACTAATAGACTTGGTCCATTAATTCAGTTAAGATTAATTCATAAGGCATTTATATGTCCACATATCAGAAATTATACCTGTGGTATGGGACCAGTTATGTGTGCAGGTGACTGCCGTTATGGTATGCAAACACCATGGGGGTGCCTAGAGCCATTCCAGGGGGTACCCTAAGAGACTACATCTTGGATGGTGGATTTTTCATTTGCTGGTAACCATAGTAATGCCATAAATTGGAACAAATTCCCATGATTATTGTAAAACTGTCAGTTTCCACGGATATTGTAATACAGAAGTGATTTTTGAGGGGCACAACCACCACCACATAAATTTAGAAAAGAGTCTTTTGATGGGGAAACCCCCAAAAGGGGCAATGTTATAGAAAGGGAAATTTCCCTGCCCTGTACTTGTCTGGTAAGGGGGTACCTGAGCACCTGGCAGCCCATCGTTGGCACACCTCAGCTGAAAAGGCTGAGGACCACTGGCACAATGTGAAACCATACCAGGAGGATTTACAGTTCAGTGGGCATGTGCCGTGCAGCCCTGAGCTAACAGGAAGATCAGCGGGCCAGGCCAAGTGCTCACCTCGGGGAGAGCTTTTAATTAAACACGGCTTGTCTTTGCATAAGAGCTCATCTCGCAACAACAATAAAAATGTCTAATAAAATCGTACCGCTGTAACAGGACGACGGCGAGATTTACCCATGGGGGTCAACTAGATCTGTGCAGCTGTGGTCGCAAGCCAGTTTAATGAGCTCAACTTTTACAGAGTGACAGAACTTTAGATTGGAGACCGGGATTGAAACGCTTTCCGTGACAGCTTGCTATTAATTAGCTTTTCCAAGGCATCGCCCCCAAGCTCAACAGCTAGGTAGGTGATGTGCAAATGTCAGAAGTGGTCTATTGCAGCCCTGTAGTCTGAAACCTTGATACGCACTTTCACAGCTAAGAGGAGTACTGACAGGAGAGCACTGCTGATTACTATCAACTACTGGATTGTACCCTGACCCTGACCTCTGACATTTCATAACACATTGCACAATATTACTTACATTTTCTGCTATGTTTCATGCTGTTAAATAGAAGTGCAGTGAAGCCCACAGCAGCACCAATTATCATTAGGAAATTCCACATGAAATAAAAACATCAAATAATTTGAAAGTATCTTTCAGCATATTTCATATTCAAACCCACTTCCTCATTCCACAGAGCTTTTTTAATGTCCTCCCTGGTGCTCCTCGCTCTTTTCCAGAGATTTTCCTTTGATTAGCAAGGTTAATTTATTTATATTTTAACTCAGGAATATTTATAAGCAAAATGATCAGATATCCAAGTCATTACATCCCTCATCTTTTTGTACTTTAAACAAGATCGAAAAAAAAATTAAATAAATAAATATTTAAATGTATTGGTTTGCGTTTGAAGAAACGACCACCAATATGTAGTTTTTTTACTGCCAGACTATGTAACACAACAAAACCTTAGTGCTAACCTTTGCCAGAACAACCAAAGCACCCTCATTCACTTTGTCAGGCTTAGACTGCTGCTGGTTTTGATTAGAGTGCGAGTCCTTACAAAATGCAAAAAGGCCAAAGGCAAAGGACCCCTACGGCCACGCAAAGTGCCACGCCTCGGCTGCTCCTAACGACGCTTGGCATGCCAGCTATTGCACCATGCCGTTTATGTAACACGGTTATGTCACCCAGCGCACCCACCAGCGTCCTAAAAAGTGATGCAATCTTTCAATAAGGCCGGACTGTGAGTGAGACAGCCACAGCTGTTGATAGAGACACCCTTCGTGATAACTTTGTGCCTCGACATCCCACTTAATGAAATACCAGAGATTTCCATCAACCTTCCATTCTCCTGGCTCTGTAGCTCCAGCCGCACCGCTCCTTCTCCCCTGCGGTGCTCTGAGCGCAATATCACAGCTCAGAGTAGATTGGCCACAATGTCAGCTGGACCCTTCTCTGGAAGAGGCGCTTCTTTGTGCTTTAATGTACTGCGAGAGCCGACACAGTCTCCTGAAATGAAAACGGCCCAAATGGCAGAATTGAAGCAGTCAAATGAATTGACATGGCAGAGTGTCAAGGGCTGGGAGATGTACACACCTCCAGAGCCAGGAGGAACACACAAACAGCACGGCGTAGGTAACAACTCTTCGCACATCATTGCTGTTATCTTTATCTTTTTTTTCTAATTTTATTTGTCACAACTTCTAAGCTTTATGTCAGGACTGCACCGGCGAGGTCTTTAACTTGATTCATAACATTAAAGTTTCTGAATTGTGTGGAAATAAGTTATTAAAACTGTGGTGTTAGCTAGTTAAATAACATCATTTAAGGAAATTGTGGGTATTACAATAATCTTTTTCAAGGGTGCAGTGCTGGACGAGTCGTTATTTCAGAAAAATTGACTTCTCCTTTTCTGGACTAAAGGTTTAATCGAGTTTGGATTGTCCTGGAGAAACAACATTTACTGAAACCTGTAATAACTGTCATTTTGACACCAGTTCCTTTCTCACACACACTAATCTGTTATTAAGGGCATAACCACTTCCATATGTCCTCTTTATCAGAAGCAACACAATGAAGAAGTAAGAATTCGATTGTTGGTAAAAATAATATGATTTAAACTCAAGAAATAAAGAGTAACAGTAAAAGGAAAAATGTGCATATACTGTACGTTCATGGTTATTTTTTTTACTTAACTTATTTAGGTCTTGCAACATCTAGTGCTGTGTACATGCAATGAAATATCACAATAAAGAAACAGGTTTATTTCTGTATACAAGATGTTGACGTTATTAGATGAGCCTTAAAGAAAATTGAAAGACTCCCTCTGAAATTTGGAAACGTGACTTTTCCTGTTGCTTCCATGAACTGGGATGTTATAAGCGAGCTCATTCTATCATGCACAGAAAAGGAAAATAAATCAGCCTGAATTACAGGAAAAAAATTGCAGAGAAAAAAGTACAGGAAAGAACAAATTCCATTAGAAAAACTCATCACAGCTACAGACTCTGTCAAAGTCTGAGTAGGCTGTGCTGTTACTGCCAGCCTGAGAGGAAATCACGTTCTATTAAATGATTCTAGGTGCTGAGCAGCAAATTTGATGAGGTGGCAAAAAAATATAAAAAAAAAAAAAAAAAAAAAAAAAAAAAAAATTGGTGTGACGTGTGAACAATTTTTATTAAGACCAAGACAGACAACAGAAAAGGAGAATCGGGTAATTGAAGTTGGGAGTTAAAACAGCAATAATACAATTAACAAGGGACTCATCAAGTGTGAGTGATATCATTAGTTCCATCTTGTGTAGGAGCTCATCTTATTGATGGTATTTGTGAATCTGCTGGGAAATACTGAAATCTCACACAGTACAATACCGACAATGAGCTAAATTTCCCCATGGACTCGGTCATTGAAATAAAGTAGATATTAAACTGTGACGGGAAATGCTATCACCCTCCTAAGTATTGTTAAGATATGCTTTGTTTATATGAGTAAAGGTGCAATTACCGGTCGATCGGCGTGCAAGAACAAAAACCTTTTAAGTACATGACCAAGCAGAGAGCAGTGTCGAGCAGACCTGTCTAACCCACTGACACGGCATTTAAAGCATTAAAAAAACAGGAAGTCCAATCCTGGGCTTATCCAAGCAAATGCCACTCGCTCCTTTAGACTGAAGGAACTTGGTCTGTGTCTTTGGAGGTGTCATTAGACAGGCAGCCAATCACGGTGTTGCATTACGGGGTAATTGACTCATCCTTCTTTTCGCCCAGTCCCCCGGGTTACAGAGGAAGAGTTATGGGATGGAGGCAAGGATGGATCGCGTGTCACTGCTGTCTGCAGTATGTGGAGGTACCTGACAGCACTGTGTGTCCTATAGCGCTCTTCCGGTGGGGGGGGGGGGGGGGGGGCGGGCGGGGGGCGGGGGGGGGGGGGGGGGGGGGGGGGGGGGGGGGGGGGGGGGGGGGGGGGGGGGGGGGGGGGGG
>JABJVR010000002.1:2209068-2234400 GCA_025773905.1 Chitala chitala | reverse complement strand
GCCCCCGCCCCCGCCAATGGTAAAAATAAAGGGAGTAGAAATTTAGCCTTTCCTTTTCCTAATATCATTGGTCTTGCTGTGGAACTTTACAGTAGCCCTGGGTTAGGTCAAAGCTGAGAGGGGATTCTGGGAAAACAACACTCTGCCCATGTAGTGTGATACACCAGCCACCGGGCTGCATTGATTTGTCTGGATTCGACTGCAAGTATACAAAGTGGACCAAGCACCTCAATCCACTCATGCATCATATTTAATCATAACACGTTTATCACACAGATCGACTATCTGGGCGGCTGTACTTACAAATCCCCTAACTTTGCTACATGGTTGTAGCACAGCCACACCAGAAACTAATTTTCAGACTGTAAACACAACTGCAAGGACAGTCCTGTTGTATCACATTTGTCACTTTGTAGCTAGAAAAAAAAGGACAGGGCCAAATCTATTTTTTTCTCACAATAGTTATTTCTTAAGTAAGACATTTTAACAGCAATAATGTAATTAATAATATTAGCAAAGATATAATTAAAGAATGGTTTACCAACCCTTTTTAAAATGCCCATAAGGAAGGCTGTCTTGGTGAACTGTGCCTAAAGTGGCCGCCATTATCATGCCTACAATAGAACAGTCCGATACAGAGCACTTCTCATGGTACAGAGAAGGCAAGCACACAAGCCACACGTGCAAACGTTCAACACGCTTACAAACACAAGCTGCACACCGCAGCACGTGAGCTCGCATGCGTCCCGGCACCGTCGCATTCTACAGCATGCAACTATGACCACGCTCACTCGCGCAGACACGGACGTACAACACGTGTCTCCACAGGGCGCCTGCGTTCGGATCGCTCAGCTGCGGCCCGGCCCTGCGGGCGAACTGCACGAGAAGTCGTCACTGTTTCCGTGGCTACAATGTATCACCTGCGAACGGATCGAAGTGCCAGGAATTGCTGACATTATGAAGTATAGCGTCCCGCCAGCGAGTAAATCTTGCACTGCACAAAAATAAATGACCGATCACAGATGGAGGAAAGCAAAAAATAAATAAATAAATAAATAAGGGGGGGAGGGGAGAAAAAAACGCAGAGCAATGCTCCGGGGCTATTTCTATCTGAAGCCATGCATGCACTCCACATCCATCCCGTCTGGTCGCTTGGCTGAATTTTATGTAGCAGTGCAGGAGGGTCATTTACCATCCACTGTTTACATGCTCTGCAGGAAGCTTTCAACCTAATGTAACCACAAGATATGTTGTGTGTAAAAAACACATTTACTTGCACACAGCATTACAATGACACATTACAGTCCCAGCACTCCAGTTGACTTTGAGCTTTCTCCTCTCCCTAAAGTCTAGTTTGGGGCTCAATTGCACAGGCTGTTGGTCCATTCGGTGTGGAGGGGTGCCGGGTGCCACATGAGAAGGGGACCCAGTGTCGGGTTTCCATGGTGAACGTGGGCAAATATAACTTTGATCTGTATGTCCATCAACTAAGTGCTACCATTTGTTGCTTTTGGACTATATTACCGTACATATGACCATGATTCTTGTTGTGCCGTCATGTATTTACCAACACAAAATAAAACAAGTTCCATACACCTCCAAAAACTTTCTGCAGAATAATTTTATCTGGTTGGGCAACAGGTTGCGTTATGGCACTGATTTGCATATATACTGGAACAGACCATAGTCTGGCCCTTGTCTAAAATACAAACCGGTTAGTGGTACGTATGGTACAGAAGGTGCAACCGTATACTTCTAGAAGCTTCTATGCATCTCCTATCTGACAGCTCCTTTAGACAAAGAACCGCGCTCGGTGTTGCCCAGCCAACAGCAGCCACGGTGCACCTGGCACCAGTGTGCGCTCAGTGAATTTCTGAAAAAAGGTGTGTGAAAGCCTTTGGTGCATCTGCACCTATGGAGCCTGGGTACAATTTCCTTTTATTGTTATTGCTGTTCTTAAAAATGAGCACAATAACTTCACACATTTGTGCAGCTGCATAATAAATGCACAAGGAATATCTTCATTCAAGGTACCCTGCTGGTCAAGTCTAGTTATTTAACCACTGCTTTAACCAGGGCCTCCTGCTAACCATCTGCATCTGATCAAAGAGGTACCAGCGCTCTTCTCCCCAAGTGTTGTCCAGCCCACACAGAGAACAGCTATTTTGCCTTTAGAACAGCATCTCAAACTGAGAACTGTCTCCTTGTATATAAAGAAAGCAGGACGATTGCTCAAAGTCAGCAAACTGCCTGAAATAGGAGCATCTGGAGGATAAATAAATAAAAATAACAATCCACTCTTCACATTAGAGATAATCACACTTATGTTCAAAGGGTTTGAATTATGGTCTGTGAAAAAAGTATGACATGACAAAAGAAATGAATTGGTCTCTGCTGGGCACATCTCCTGTGAGAGACTCACGCCTTCTTTCTTGTGCTGGGATGGGCTACCTTGACTCTCCCATCCTGTCTGAGTAAATCTGACAGAGGACTCCATCTCTAGCTGTAATGTCACAGAACTGCGATAAGTGTCAGAATAAGGGCACCAACTCTTTCCTCTTTTTTTTCCCTAGAACTGCTTCAAAATCCTGGCAAGAAATTAAAGCAGAACTTTCTTTTTTTCCTCCTCATTCGAGGTACTGCTGTAATGGCACTGAAGACGAAAGCTCTCTAATCTTCAAGTACGCCAGAGCTTAAAGCACTTGTCAAGAATGTTTTTTTTTTTTAAATACTGTAATTACTTCTGAATAATTATATCTATTTTCTGTGCATGACAATTTTTATTCTTTTCTTCACAGCTCAGGTAAGTAAGTAATAGAAATGCGAATTGTGTCAGGGCATGTTAAATTAGCTGATGACAGTTTTCTCATCTCTTTCCATGCACACACACCACAAGAACAAACACTGGAAAATAACAATCCAGATGGCTTAAGTCTTCTCAAGACTACTTATATTCAATAATAATAATAATAATAATAAATCATTAAGACATTCTGATTGATATGCAAGAGTATATCCCCTCTGTACAAATTAATTGGAATATGTAAATTACCATTAACACAACACTGCACATTTCAGGAGTGATGGCTTTTTATACATGGATAAAAGTAATAATTTACTTGTATTGCTGTGAAGACCGTGAACTGATATCTAACAATGTGTTTAGTTAATAATAAAAAACACACATCCCTACCAAGAAGCAGAGAATTTGTGACGGTCTCATAATATACACTCTATCAGCTTCTTCAATATTGTCAATTTAAGAAGGGAGAGTTTTCTCCAAATTCTTTTAAATTAGATCACACCATATTGTATTGCATTGAATCTTGTTAAACTTCAAGGTAAATCCTCTGTGTGCAACTTCATCTCTGTATTGATACTGTCATGTATTAATTCTACAGTTCATACCACTAGCAAGAGACAGGTGATGTTGCTTCAAAAGCAAGACCACCAGGTGATGAAAGTTGCTAGCCCTGAGATAATAATACAGCAGGTCAATGGGTCGGTAAATGTCCAATAAAACTCAGTTTGTTCAGAAGGAAAACTATATTAAAATACATACAGAAAATCTCATAGAGCATTTATGTTTTAGGAACTGTGAGAAGGCAAGAGCATGGTAGTATTGTAAGCTACATTGGAAGATGACCACGTAGCCAGGTGGCCAAAATGTCATATCATGATATTTTTGGTTAGGATCACAATGTAGATCATTTTTTTTTGTTTGCTTGTTTATTTACAAACCAACCAAAAATCCAAATAATTTCTACTCAATTGAAGGTAGTCTGAACCAATACATCATCCTCAGACACTTTATTTATCAGTGTAGCTGACCGTCTATGGCGTGTGCTTTTTACTGGTTTCCTGTGAAACAAGTGCAATACTTTAGCGGTCTGATGTTATGTGTCATAAATATCAATTAAGCATTAGTAAACTGAGATCCACCGAGACACACATTGACAAAGAAGTGAGGTGTACATAAAGCACCAAGATGCAGCCTCTGAACACACAGGGCTCATGTGGTCGGCGCTAGCCGGTTTGTTCCATCTTTATTATAGTTATGTATACCTCTGTATTGCAATTCCTGCAATAACTTTCAAAGGCTTATCATGGATACAGTTACAACCAGTCACAACAAATTAACGTCATATTGCACTCCACTGTCAGGCATGTTTTATAAGGCCAGCTATTTAGTTAAAAATATAGTCTTACATACACTTTTGGGTCAAATTGATAGTACTCAAGGCACCACATAAATTGACAAAGTTGGACTTTGTGTTGCACTGAATATGTATTACTGCTGTAATTTGTAATGTAAGGGATAAACCACAATAGGAACCGTGGTTGTAATAAACCATGACAGCACAGAGATGCGGTGCCAAGCAAATAGGTTGTTACCTAACCAAAAGGGTTTACTTTCATGTCACTACACATCCCTGTGCCTTCTCTCTCTTTTGTCCCAGTCACATGCCAGAAAATCCTGCATTTTATTTCACTTAGACAATACTGCCATACTGCCATGCATCCTGTATTTATGTTTGCCATAACGACAATGTAAGAGTTACTGTGACAATATATATAATATTATACATGTAGAATATTGGTACAGATTTATTATTGGATGAGTGAGGCATGAGGATTTATAACAATAGTTAAAGCTGCAACATATCAGTAAAAATCCTTCCACTAAAAACAATCAATACCCTTATAACATTTATCAGCCAATCAGAATTCAACATTTTTAATCCGTGGTACAAAATAAGACATTATCCTCCACAATATACAAAAGCAGCAGGGGTTAACATGAGTGCTTAGAAATGTAAAAATCTGTCCAGTCTGAATTACAGTATTAGCAATTTACCAGGAGAGTGTATTACCTCACAGTTTCTGCAGTTGTCTTTCTTTGAGTCCAACCTTACCAAACTGTTGGCACTGGACATATTGTCCAATGACCTGTTTTCTCTACTTTAGCAAGGACAAAAACAAATGTTCAAGGCTCAATTTTTCTCCCACTAGACCGAGTCCAAACAAGACGTGTTTTTGAAAGTTACTTGGACAAACTGAGGCTGAACAGCTGACTTGGGCAACAGCTCTCTGATCTGTATTCTTCTTCTGTATTGTTCTTTTATCTTCTCTTAAGGCTTAAAGATGACTTTTCTTGACACTTTTGACAAGAGTGAATGAACGGACGCGATGCGTCCTTCGCTCTCTCTCCTCCTTCCCTCCTTCCTCTCCTTCTCATCACCCTTGCTGCTCCCTCCCTAATTCCCAGCATGCTCTTTCTTCTCCATAGGCTCTCCAGTCTCTCCTATCACGTTCCTTATCTCCTTCTACTTTACTTTCCTCTTCCTAACTTTCATGTTTCACTCCCTGTCTTACCATTGGTTTTTACATTACCATGTTCCTACATGTGATACAACATATTTTTTTGCAGTATGAAGGACATCATGTGAATACAAGAAGAATCATAATGCACTGCCCCCCCCCAAAAAAAAAAAAACATTAATCACAGTATTATTTTGAACATGTGATCAGAAACTCATCTATTTACATACAGAAAATGAAGTTCAGTGTCATCGGTCCAACAGAAATGTACACGTTCGGATTGTGAGATAAATAAGGCATAATTGGAGTAAGCCACAGAGACAACGTACAGAGTGAGCATCCACAGCCCAGGCTGAAACCAAACCCACAACAGCTGTTTATTCATTTCTTTATTTTTTGTTGATCCTGGTTGTTTACTTACTGACCCCTAGGCTATGAGAAAATCTCCACCTTCCCTCTCTTCCTTGCTCCCCTCCACTCCCTTCTCCTTCACACAGGAACACAGCAGTCTTAGTCAAGGAGGTACCAGTCTTCCTAATGCTCCATTAAGTAAGACCCACTTGAAAGGAGCTACTCTCTGGTCTCTCTGCTATTAACCTTCCTACTGAGGGATCCCAGTTCTGTGGTGACCCTACCTGAGAGTCACATGGGAGAGGTGCCTGCCATCAATTTAGTGTCTGACTTAATCCAGTACGCAGCACACACCCATACCCCCCCCCACACACACGCACACATACACACACACACACACACACACACACACACACGTTCTTGTACTGCAAAGTCCTACTCCTTCATCAAGTTAGGCAACCAGAGCACTGGCAAATGGAGCACCATAGCCTTTATTTAACTTACAAATGAATTTTCACCACCAAAAAACGTAAACAGTGCAATATATATCACTTGCAAGTGCATGCAAAAGCTAAATAAACAAAAGCAACCCTTAAAATTTACAAAGCTGCAGTACAGTACAGGCAGAAAAACATGACAGAACAGTGAACCATGCACCAAGTGAGGAGGGGAATGGTTACAATTGATAAACAGTGAAAGACTGAAATGACGAAATGCGAGTGACACAACAGCGAGGCTCTGCTGTATGTACATGTCATTTTCTTGCCTAGGTCTCACTGCGTCCTTACTGGCAAGCATCTATTCATGAGCTGAGTTCTGTAACTAAGGTCCTCTGCCACATGGAAAATCATTTTTTTATACGTCTGTACAAGACATTGAGAAGGTCACTTATCCCACACCACCCCACTCATGAAAGATTTTCACATTTACTTCTATTATTTAATCTATTATTTAAAAAAATGACATCTTCACAAAAAAAATGTAGTTCACACTGCACTTCATTGCTTTTTAATTAGGCTATTAATATGCAGTTTGTCTGTAAAGGCAGAGGCAGAGGTGTATGATAGATAATTGAAAGAATCGACTTCTATAATCAGGCTCTTGCAGTTGTATGTTGTATGATTAATAATTGCTCGCTGAAAGAACATAAGTAACCAAAGCGATGTGTGCCATTTTCCAGTCAACAGGCCTCTCCAGTGAGATCACTTGCTAATGTGTGACAAAGGTCGACTGGCTGATCCACAGAGATATTTGGTGTGTTTCAGGGCTGTGCGGAAGGGGCCTGGAATCTCAAATGCTGGACTATAAAGCAGATGCCAGCAGAGCAACTGCATTTCCAAGTGTTCTCAGGCTGATAGGAGGGATATATCATCTCCATCGCAGATTTCAACAGTGACAGATATGATCACCACATCGATCGCCTTTATCTCCCTGTGTACAGAGGAATAAGCCTTTCTGGGCAAATAAAAAAAAGAACACTTCAGAAGCTATTGTTATAAATACAGCCCAACAATGGCTGGTGTGTATGTGTGTGTGGGAAAGGAAAAGAGGGCGAGAAGCTCAAGTTAGTTCTGTTTCAGAAATAGTTTTTCCAATGTTACGGTATTCTGGGCAGGGTAGCAGAACATTGGCTATTCAGAAGATTACGTGTACCCTTCAGGTGGCGCTCTCCGCACAAAACATCATGAGTGGTGCCGTTGGACTGGGGTATCAGCACACGTTTTGAGCTCAGCTACATGTGTTGTCAAGGTTGGTGTGGTGTAGGACTTTTGTTGTGGACGCTATGCAAGCAGCATTGGTGTGGAATTTGATCATTTTGTGAATCTGAATTTTATCAACCTTCATTTGGTCAATAGCTGGACACCAGACAACTGCCTCTGTCGTTGCTGCTTGGTCCAACCATCACAGGAGGTACCAGAACTGAAACATTGGCAGTGCCGTTGGATGGGAATATCAGAATTGAAACATTAGTAGCACCATTGGAGGGGATATCAGAACTGGATCTTTAGCAGTGCTGTTGGAGGGGATATCAGAACTGACACGCTAGCAGCACCATTAGATGGGGATATCAGACCTGAAACAGCAGTACCATTGGATGGGGGTATCAGCACAGAAACATTAGCAGCGCCACTGGATGGGGATATCACCACAAATCAATTGTTGGGCTTGGATCTTTAACAACCTGATTGGCCTGCTCCACTGCTTATAAGATGGTGGGGGGGGTCAACGCTACCTGGACTTTGAGCATGAAATTACAGCACATGAAGTAACAGATGTGCCCCAGGGACTCAGGTGTGCTGTAAAGGGGGCAACGCTGTTCAGTTCCTACTTGGGAGGGCACTAACTGGGTGTAAAATAGAGTGACTGGCATGCTACTACTGCAGATGTGACTCGTATTCATGGTGCAATGCCAATATTACAACAACATTGGCAGAAGCTGAGTGGCAACCTACGTTGAAGTCATCGATTAAATGCTCCCGTTAATGTTTACTAGGTGTTTCCGTCTCTTGCCCAGCTTTATGTCTGTAACTCCGCTCCTTTAACATCACCAGAACATAAAGGCCCAGGCAGTAAAGAATATGTGGCAACAAAAGACGGAATGGCACATTTAAGCATCAGTTGGGGCGGGGTCAGAAAGAGGAGGTCGGGCGAATCCGTGTGGCACAACAGCGAGGCTCAGTGCTTAACAATGTGAATGAGAACAGGCAGACTGCACAAGGAAGCTACTGGCATGCATCTGCCCCCCCTCATCTATCCACCCCCATCTCTCCTACCACTTTCTCCACTCCTCCCATCTCTCTCAACACCTTCTCCAACCAGTCCCACATCCAACACTCCCTGTCAAGCCCCATCTCCTCTACCTCGTCATCGCCACCCACCCATCTTTCTCCAAAAATTATCCCTACAAGTCATTCAGAAACAACAGCAGACACATCATTGATGTGACATAATCCAACTTTAAAACTAAGTAGTTTAATGAAAGATAACAAGAATCAACTGAACAATATGGACATAACAGCCTTATATATAACATATATATACTACATATATATACCGTATACTTTCTATATGTGCATATATAACCTCATAAATTCTGGAAGGTACAAGACGTTGTGCAGACATGTCCAGAAGATGCACACTGAGCTGCATAATTATGCCATTGTGCTTTAGATTACCGAGCAACATCATGTAACAAAGAAAAGCCATATTTATAGCTGAGGCTCATTCAGTCCCGACTTCTGTATAGGAGGATCTTCAATACACCAAATCATTTTTTTTCTGCAGTACACGTGAGGAACACTGTAGATTGTATTGTACTTCTCAAATTCCCACCAAGACACATTTTTTTGTGCTCGAGCATTATGTCTTTATGCAGCACACTTATTCAAATCTGACAAAACATATATGTCACAAGCACAATATTATAAAGAGAATTTGCAGAAATGAGCCATAAAAATATTAACTGTTATCCTGCCTTTACAGACAGAAATGTGGGATTATCAGAGGTCTGCCTTATTTCTCTCTATCTCTAAAATGATTTTGTGTTTTCACGGCCTCTCTCTCGGGCTCGTTTAATGATGTCTCTGAATTTCTTCATTGTTTAAGGGAGGCTTGGCTACAGACGTTCAACAGAGACTCTGTGCCTGATCGTTTGCAAGCTCCCAAGCCGTTGGTTCATGGTGGAAAGATCAATCCAGTGAGCTGTCTGCTGATGACTGGTAATCAGGCACATGGAGGCCTGTGAGTTTGTGTCTGGTCTTGGTGTTCGGGACACAAGAATGCACCCTTTTTCTAAAGAGGGCGCACACACACATACACACACATACATTTAGTTTAGCCACTGTTAGTTTAGGGGAACTGATACTAGTGAACCCAAAAAAAGACAAACCGTGCTACACCATACAGTGTGATTTTTTTTTATATAATGCATTGAAATAGAAAGCAAAATGACATTTCATTTATGTCAGTTATTTCCCGAGTACTGCTGAAGATCTCCACTTTGAGAGAAAATCAGTTGTCAATTATGTTATTGGATCTGCATCATCAGACACAAATGGATTTTATAAAGGGCAGTCAGAAATTTCAGAGCTCAAACAGCTCAGACGGGGTACGTGCCCCTTCAGTTTGGATGGGCACGGCACCACTGGCAGCTGCTCGTGCCTCCCGACATTCCCAGCTAGCTGCAGCACCAGTGAGGGTGGGGGTGGAGGCAGAAACAGCACCAACATGACAAACCTGATTAACTTTCATGGCAAGGGAGCAGAAGAAGTCAGGGGAAAGCAATGCAAACTGCTGCCTCAAGGAAAGGCCGAGCCTGGGCCGAGAATAATAAGGTGAGATGTTTACCGCTGTTCATCTCCCAGTAATATCACAGAGAACAGCGCCGTTGTTGAGCGTTCTCTGAGGTGGAAACATGCCTTTTAACCCCCCATTCATAGCAGAAACAATGATGCAACGACGCGACAACATACGCCGGGCAGCGAGTGTTTGTCCATCAAAAAAGCGACCAATCACATTCGCCATCCGAACACTGTCTCTCATATCCCATCCCCCTAATCGTAACGATAATCACCAGGCTGGGGAAAAAAAATCTCTTCCAATTAAATGAAACATAAAAACATGGATGACCACATGGAGCACGGGGCTCAAGGGCTGTACAGTATGCCACTCTGACCTGCTGGGGAAGGGTGACTTTAGCTAAGGCCCCTATGTGAGGATGTACGAGGTCTAATGTGGGGGCCACAGGCTCTCTGAGGTAATATCTCCTCGGCAGGGGTGGCGGTGCGGTAAATGATGTTAGTTTAAGCTGCGACCGCAGAGGACGACCATTCCCAAGCTTTGCTGGGGAATTTCCACACAAACGCCTTTAATGATAATGCCGTTTAAATGGCTCTATTGATTTTAATGCAACGCTAACACATATATTTGATTAAATTCAATATGCGAGTCAGTCCCCTCTAAATTAAACATCTTGGTAAGAGTCCACCAGAATGATTATCTGTGTCATTTTTGTAATTATATTCTGTGATACACTACCTCTTTTTACTAAACCGTGCTGGTATGGGAGGGGAAAAAGCCCAGTGTGAAATGGACCACATGTACTTTGGTTAACAGTGAATGAGCATTTAGTCATGAAACTGCAACAAGCATGCAATGCTGAAATGTATCATATGTCAAAAAAATGGTCAGGCATAACTGTCCTGATGTGAGCTCTAGAGGCTATGGGGGTGGGGGGGTCATATTTGGATGTATTAGAAGCTCCCCTCACCAAGGCGGCTGGCCCAAGTCTTGCCACACACAACTCAGGATTTCTTTAACGACATGACTGTTTGACACGATTTAATTGGGGACTAGATTAAAACCTGGCCTCCCCTGAACTCCACACTTTTGGTCTAATTGCCAGCAGCAGAACAGTTAATTGAAGTACAGGGGCTTTTGCATGAGAGAGCACGAGCGGCCGTCTTCTGTTCCACTCGAAGGGTTTCCCTAGCAACGCCACATCAACAGTGGCCACAGCTGTGTGTTGCACCCTGAGCAAGGCCCATCAAGCTATAGCCCTACTGCCACAACACAAGAACAACGTTCCCACAATGCAATACCAGCACTTCGCCTCCTTCTCTCCGATAATGCAATAAAAATACTGCTTTACTATGCCCCCTCCCTTCCCACAGCGGATTAACAGTACTTTATTACAAGTGCTCCCACAACGCAATAACAACGTTTTACGGCAAACACTCCCACATTCTACTGACAATGCTTCACAGCCAGCAGTTTACTACTACATGGTAATAACATTTTTTATGGATAGTCTATGACCCATAGACAGCCTCCCATGAAATCTTTCTTATGTAGAGACCAAATCAACTATAGCTTCCCTAAGATCCGCTTGACACACCAGCAGTGTACTGCAATGTAAGTCATGTACAGCAACCAGTCGTGTTCTAGTTACGGCTGTGGACCACGTGAAGACCCTTGCCCTTGTTGGGGGTTCAACTGGCTGCTAAGAAGGTCAGCTGCACATGCTACTGGTGTGAGGAGTGACAGTAATGGCCGCACCTCTAACTCATCACAACGTCTGATAAAAAAAAACCTGCACCGGAGGTGCAAAAAAAAAAGAAAAAAAAAAATCCCCTTAACTGGGACGCTAATTTTGTTTTAGAGGTAAGAATTCCCTGCCTGCTAGCACGTATTTTTCATACGGCCTTGCAGATCTCTTTAATATACTCTGTTGACTTTGATGAAGCGCTCTGTCTGAGCCTTGGCACATTACAGAGCTTCCCCCGGTTAAATTCATGATATGCCTATTCAGCAAAATTACACAGGGAGTCTTCACAAGGGCCGCCGGCACACTTGCAGGATGCCAGCTTAACAATGCACTAGGCGCCGTGATTTAACGCCCATTCTCCCGCCCACTCTTGCAGAGCACCACATTGTTAATGTGGCCTCCCTCACCTGCACGTCAACTAGACCCCCAACAGCAACAGCCCAACCCCCCCACCAACACACCCACACACATACACACACACACACACATGCACACACACACACGCACACACGTACACGAATGCACAACAAACAGAATAGGAAAGCCATCTTTGAGTGAGATGGAATCTATCTAGAGGAAACATCTCCATGCAGATTCATCAGCTGTTGTTCATTCATTATTCACCTATCGATTTGCTTGGCTAATGTCTTCATCCGGCATGGCCTGCGTCTGTTTCCTACGCATGTGCTCGTTCCTGAGGCACAATCCTGGCGCTGGAGTCTAATTACTGCCTCACGCTTGCGGACCTACTTTACTTGTGCAACTGTGGATGCTTGAAGATCTTCTGGAATCAATACTATGCTATATCTGAGACACAATATGGAGGTTCTCTTTAAACCTTTCGACGCTGCCTTACCCCCTCTCTGCAGGTGAATATGTCCTGTATTATTCCAGCTGCAGCAGATGAGGAAAAGGCCTTTAATTTGATTTCCATTCTACGCGAGAGAGCAGCGGCTCTCATCGGTGGCTTCCTCTGCTTGTGCTGCCGTTGTTCATTTTAACTCGGCAAGATAAAGTCCCTCTGAGACCGGAGATGGTCACGTGTCCTGGAACCGGCAACGGCCGGGGTTCGCAGACAGCAGCACGGGAAACCATCGTACGAAATGCTTACAAGCGCGAACAGGACTGCTAGCACTCCAGGTCCCTGAGACCAGGGGTCAAAGTCTATAACTTGCCTGCAAACAGTGAAGGCAAATGGGCTGAAACTATGGATTAAGGCAACAGCAAAGAAGCAGAAAGTGAGCATGAATGTGCAAACCCTGCTACCCTCAGGATGCTATTTCCTACCTTTTTAAAAATATTTTCTTTGCCATGATGAGGGAGGGAGAGAGAGGTATTTGTTGTCCAAACTTTACAGACTTACTTTGTGTTTGGAAAGGGGGCGTGAGCTGTTTCAGCCTTGAACAAATTATTTAATTAAAATAATTACATTTCTCTCTAAAATATCCAATGGCACAAATCAGAAATTTTAAGCTCTCGCAAACCTGCATGAGTCTGCATAAGCAACATAGTGAAATAAAAGGAAACCGCAATAATAGTAAACCGCCCTACAAATTAAATGACAATTCTATCGCGCAAAAATGCGTTTTCCTCATAAAGCCATCCTGGCCAGACGAGGGAGGGCACCCCGCGCCCGCCGCAATGGCTGATGCCAGCTGCTGTTCCCGAACCACACGGGCCAAATTCAATCAGCGCGCGGGAAAGGTCCGCCTGGCGCCCAGCTCCCTTTGATGGAACGCGGTCATGTCGAAAATGTCATGCTGCTCGGTGAAATCGCTTCTGATTGTGTGATTAAATGATATGATGCCGTAACGAAACCGTGACCTAATTATCCCTTCTGTTTGGCCGTACGGGTCTCATGCTTCCAACTCCGCTGCAGGATTTTAACTGTGAAATTAATCATGGTATGAAGGAAACAATCATAATGTCCAGCTATATTTGCACGCTATAATAAAAACAGAAATAAAGACTGATGCATAATGAAGGGATTCTGTAAAAACCTAAAAAATGAATCAAAAACAAAGTGTTATACTTTAATATTGCATGGAATTCCTTAAGCTTCTCCAACCTTAAGCATCGTCAAATGCACCCCTATTGCCAGGGGTCTGAAAATGGTTTTTTCTGATTCAGCTATCGTCCTTTTGTTCTTTTCACTGAGTCATGGGAAAGTTTTATTTCCTGTTGACTTTGGAGTAAGAACATTTTTTATGGGGCTTCCCAAAATGTTCTAGAGGTTCTGGTCCTCAGTATAAATGTCACAGGTAAAAGATGCTCATCTGTCTTAGTAATCGACTGGTAAGTCCAATGGGCAAATCGTCTCTCCAGAGTCAGAGAGAAAGAGCAGGATGTCCCAGTAGGCTTAAATCCATGAGAGGGTTTGATGTGTGTGTGCTTGCGTGCGTGTGTGTGTGTGTGTGTGTGTGTGTGTGTGAGAGAGAGAGATAGGCAGAAACCTGCAGTTTACAGAAGCAAAAACCAAGCCTATGTTACCTTTGTAAATACAGGTATGTTTTTCGTGCTAACATGCTAACAGCAAGATATTAAACTATGATCATAAAGTTGACCATGTCCGAAGAACATTAAGGTGCCCTAAATAAATGTTTTGTTCACTGTTTTGGAAATGTTTTTATATGTCAGGAGATGCGGATTAGCATGCATTCAAAGATGACAGTGTACTGCCAGAATCTAAATAATTACTATCCAAGCCAAATATGTGTGCCTCTGTGTGTGTCCTTGTATGTGTGTGTGCATGTGCATGTGTGTGTGTGTGTGTGTGTGTGTGTGTGTGCACATGTGTGTGTGCGTGTGTGTTGTTGGCTACAGGGGAGGAGAGCTTCTATAGAAGGTGAACAGGGGTAATTTGTTACGCTGCTGTAGAAAATTATCCACATGGCAGAAATAATCCAATATGCCCACAGTTATAGACATGGATGAAAAGAGATCATTAAAAACAAAAGTGAAATGAAATTTCACCGAACTACAAGGGAGCTGCTGACAGAATTGTGTTAACAGTATACAAAAGACTCAAGTGTCAATGTCTAAAACAAATAACAAAATAAGATGTAGGCTGACTGGGACACAAATAAACATGGCACACTCAGACTATTCGCAGGTGTGGAGGATATGTCACAGAGGAGAAATCATAACTGTCATTATTAGGGCATCATTTCAAGCTCTGGTAAAAGAAACGATGTTGCAGTTCACTCTCGTTTGCGCCTCACCGATCTAAATCCCCTTTCATCTACCATTCACCCATTCAGGTTTGGGGATCTGACATCTGCCGAATATGTCCCTCACCTGCTTATGGTCACCTCAGGAAATGATGCAAGAATGTCAGTGGCGTGGTTACGTCATTAACATAGAATAACGCAGAAATAATAATTTAAAAATACTAATAAATACTCTTTATTCTCACTATTCAATTTGCAAACTGACTCGGTTTTAGGTTAAAGCCATTATTCTGTTCTTCCTAACAAAAAATTTGTGCCATTGTAAGTATTACTTTTTGAATTCTCAGTTCCATTGCACAAAAGTTCTGTTCCTCTCTTCTGTAGAGCGCTTTGACTAAGATATAAACTCGTACCTAAGTCTTAATTTGCATCACTCTATAACCCAAGGCATTGGTAATGATTTTTTTTTTCCTTGCAACCTACATTAGAAAATTAAAATCCTATAATTATCTTCAATTAATAGAAAAGGAACGTTCAGTGATTAAGGGAATTCAGTTGAGGGACCGTTTTCATTATAATTTTCGTCTGCTTTTCTTAACTTTCACCTTTTAACTTGCATGGCGTCAATATGGTACACCAATTTTAATTAACCTTTTAAAACTGCGGCTTGATTCCATTCCCTCTGCTCAGCACAGCCTGTCAGTAAATGTCTCTGGTGTGAGCAGTGCAGTGTGTGACAACCAGAGCCTCACGCAACAGCCCAAAAAAAATAAATAAATAAAAAAAAAAATAAAAAAAAAAAATTCATAAAAATTCCAGAGCCCAAAAACATAAATCACATTGTGAATGTGTCTTATAATAATGTGTTCATTCTTGGTATGCCCATTTTACACAATGGTAAAGGACCCAAGACAAATATGCATTTCAAAGAAGAGTGATTCATTTCTACACATCACTTCAGTCAAATACCTAAAAACTAGTAAACCCAGGCTCTTGTCTTCTCTGGCGCCTATATGGTGGAATGAACTTCCACTTCCTTTGAGGACTTCATTGTCCCTGTTCACATTCCACAAGCAACTGAAGACACATCTCTTCAACGAGCTAAAGCTTAAAACTTAAAACCTCTTTTTCATCTATGTTCCATTGTTGCAAGGCTGTTCATTTGTTAATGTTTGTAAATGTTTTTCTAGTTTATACAAGACTTTTTATTCGTTTATGCTTTCCCTTTACTTGAATGCCTTGTGTGACAATAGCTTGACTTAATCGTGTGCACCTTGATGATAGGACAGCACTTACTGTTAGTTAGATTTTCTGATACTGTTTGACCTCGTTTGTGACATGCACGTGTACTATTATTCATTGTAAGTCGCTTTGGACAAAGGCGTCTGCTAAATGAATAAATGTAAATACTATAGTTATGGAGGTTATTAAAATGTTAGCATATGCATACTGAGCATAAGGCAGAACTGAATCGAGAAAAAGACTGCTGTCTATACACAAAATGGAGGACCGTACTAACGAGAGTCACCTCTGTCTGTAGCACACACTCCCGCTTAAGAGCTAGACAAGGACGTATCTGTTTGACAAAGGTCAGGAGAGTTTCACACTTCCAAACGGGTGGCTTTACTCAGAGCTGATGCAACGGGCTCTACAGAACCCCACGACTTCATACGCTGAGCCTTTCCATCACTACATGGTGCTCGCTGAGTTTAATAATTTATCTGATGGATTACAGAACAGTTAATCCAGCTGGACGGGCAGAAATGAAAACAGGCAGGAAAGGAGCAAGATGGCTGCTCGGAGTCGAGCCGTTCCTGCCATTCAGAGTGTGCGTCGCATCCTCTGATCTACAAACCGTGTCTCTCTGCACTTACAGCCCGGCTACATTACACACGCAGCGCATTTACCGTGTTCTCTAAAGGAAGGAAACACAAGACGCATCCCTTTATATTCCACGCCATGGCTAGAGTTACGAATAAGTCATTAATGGCTACTGATTGGAATGGCTGTCACTTTTAAGCTTAGCGGCAAAGTGGATGACATCATTACACGAAAAAAGCCAATTTACATTACAAACGCTTGAAGATTACTTCTAATATTTCAGTCTCAAGGCGTGTCAATGGATGAATCCTTCCCCTTGGACTCGTCCATGAATACCATTCGCGGCAAGACATACAAAGCATCGGTGGAAAACACGCAAGAGCGCGTAGCTTCCCCACATGTGCACAAAATGCACCTTAAAACGTCCGATGCACCCACCCACACAAAACACAGTGAGGAAGCACCAGTAACGGGCCCCCTTCTGCTCCTGCAGTACTGGGACAGACCATTTGTCTTTATACTTTAGGAAAAGCTTTGCATCCACAGATGTGAGTTTGCCTTCACGCAGAGAGGTTTAACACCAAATCTTGCTTATCTGCTTCCCGCTGTAACTTCTCATGTTCTGCAGAAAGATGAGTGGCGGACGACGGGTAGCTAAAACGATGCCGTGCGTTGCGGGGGACCGCGCGGACGGACACCGGTGATGCACAAACTCCGGGCGCTGCCTGCAGGAAGGAAGGAGAAGGGGGAGCCCCCCAGGCCCCTGCACTCACACACAAACCCTCCTCCCCGCTAACATCCGCTACTCAGTATTGGCAGGAGCGGTGGTGGGGGGGTGCATGTCAAGAATTCACTCACCGTAAATACTGATAGCATAATATGCACTGCCCCCCCCCCCCCCAGAGATGAGAGCAGGCGTGCGGCTACTCGGGGTCTCGGCGCAGAGGCGTGAAGGTAGAACACGTGGCAACCGCCGTCTTTTCCTGTGGTTACTCTTTCCAGCGCCCGCTCTCCCGAGTGCTCTTCAGAGGCTGTGAACATTCTCATTGAGCTGTAAAATACACACTTGTCACTCGTCAGCGAGTGAAGGCCAAGCTGATCTGTATGAATGGAGAGTGGTCACCAAGCAAGTGACAGTTCTGCACTCAAGTTTATTGGACTGTGAACTGATGAACTTTCAATGTCTGACAAAAAAAAATCATTAAGCACTAGAAGGAAAAGCTGGCAAAGGCCCAAAGGAGAGATGCTAATGCCAAATAATAATTTATCTGTAACATCTCTGTAAATAAGTAGGGATGCCAAAAATATTCTTTTTATGACTATGAAAAGTACAGGATTAAGGCTTAAAATTAATTAACACTTACCTGGGAAAAAAGCCAATATGTATGTGAAGATTCAGTGTCACCTAAGATACAGAATGCAATAAGCACAGGCTACATTTGGTATGGCCAAGAAAAGCACTTTAAATGTATTTTTGTCTCCTAACATAAGTCAACACAATCACTGTAGAAGTGGTTTTATTATGGTGACATAATAAAGGTTAAAATGTGGTTTACCACTTGTAAAATGTTTTGGAAAAAAATGCAGTATCAGAAACAGCATTTCTTGCTTATGTGGCCATAAATATGTAAAAAATATTTTGTATTTAAACCCCAGAAGGGGCTCTGGTCTGCTCTCCATTTTCAGGCAAACTGCAAGAACAATACGTATGTGGAGTATTTTAAATATTTTACACAAAAATATTAGTTATGCTGTCACATCTAGACACAGATTTGTTAGTTATATTACAATTTCATTCAAATGTTCTTAAAAGATTCAGAGTGAAAAGTCTACCTGTTGTGCATTATGTACAGGGTGTGATCAGCTCCACCTCAAAAAAATAAAAAAAACATTTTAATCATTTAGTCATTTGCCTAAACATTGCCCATTTCACTAAACTACCACAAAACCAAAAAGCAGAAAAGCATTTTCCAGCAGACAGTATCAAAGGGAAATGCCCAATCGCCAACTGGAGTTTTCACTGAATGCAAGCGGAGTGTCCCCTCCATGCCTGCTGTGGGAATACAGGTATAACACACGCAAGAAACGAGGTGTGTGAGTGTGAGAGAGAGAGGGAGAGAGACGTCGCTCGGGCTCTGCTCAAGGGGAAGGTGGCTTTCGCAAAGGCCGCAGTCTTCAGCGACTCTTGACTGTACCTCATCAAGTTTAATCTGAGCCTCATCTCAGTTCAGCCTCCTACTCTATCTCTTATTCCCATGCGAACACCCTTTCACACTCTGCGCTCGTTTAAAAACCTCCCCTTACTTATATCAGATTTTAAAGTCCCGAGACTGGAGGTCAGGTTCATTTCAAGTTGAAGTATATATATATATTGTACTTTATTAATCCCAGAGGGAAATTGCTTCTCTGCATTTAACCCATCCCCTAGACGGGAGCAGAGGGCTGCTAGCTACATGCAGTGCCTGGGGAGCTAGCGCTGAGTGTCTTGCTCAAGGACACACCATTCAGCCACCAGGCCAGTTAATATATATATTTTTTTCCCTTATATATGTCAAAGTGGAAGAAGCTGTACTCTGTCCTGAGCTTGCCCTGTGAATGAGAACGGGAAGCCACACAGATGCTAGGTGAGGTCATACACACAGCACCTGTGATGCACTGTCACAGTCCCCCGTGAGCCGCGTGCACATGGTCCCGCCAGTCATCTCTTGGCACAACTCATGACCCAGATCTGGTAACGACCGACCAGCCAAGTCTGACGATGTCGGTGAACGTCGGTCCGATAGAGGAGACATTACATGCCTGCGGTTCGTTTATCTGGGGTGCGTCTAGGACACGGCACTCTGGAATACACATACGCGCACACACACAGACACATAAAAACACTGGGAAAGAAAACATTTTGGCAACAGCTAAATACATGATGCATAAAGGCTTGTGGGAGGAGCACAATTACAACCAATGAAAAGGGCCTTGATTCAAAAAAAAAAAACATTTGCATTGATCTTAGGCATTAATCTGTTATGCGCTGTTCAAAACCACTCACTTAGCCCTGTACTCCCTACACTCTATTTCCTCCCCTTCCACGGGCTTCTCTGTCTTTACACTTAATAACACTAAACTCAAGGGTGCGCCTCTTACATGCTATTTAAATTTCAAATCTTGTTTATCAATCAAATATAAATGTTACTACAGATCAGTAATTTCAATCGCCAAAAAAAATAAATAAATAAATAATCAGGAATTCAGCGTGTGAAGATCCATAAATAAATGCAGGTCTTGCTGATATTTTTCAGAAAAGCAGTTCATTATTAAATGAAGCTCAAATGATCAATGATTACAGTGCCAGCAAAAAATTTTTTGAAGGAAACACTTTGTTACACTTCCACATATTTTTAAGACTATTTGCATAAAAATCAATGTTAGGAACTAATGAAACTTTTTCTAAGTGAAGGAAAGACGAAGCTAGGATACGTTTTTTTTTTACCTCCCCTCCAAAAATAAAGTAGGACTATTCGCAATGATAGCAGAAGATAACATGCTTTCCAAGTGTATATGTTTGACCTGTAGCCCTCACACTCATGTATAACAGTGACGGAATCTCTTACAACTCCTCAGAGGGAAGGCTTCCCTTACAGAAACTGCTGAAGTCACACATCCACCGTGCTGCACTTTGCAGAATTTTACAGGTGATATTAATGAACGCAGCAAAAAAAAAAAAAAAGAGAAAAAAAAACACGTTGACAAAAGTGGATTAACAAGGTATCACTGTCACCCCGAATCTGGTGCACATTTCCTGTTAGCACATCAGCTGGTTAATATTTAATTTCATGTCATGTGACAGACAGGTGAAGAACTCTGAGTAAAAAGCTAAAAACTCCTCTCTGGGTACTACTCAAAAAAGGTGGTTTGGTGGCCAAAGAACGTGTAACTACTCAATGCCTGGATGACGATAGGGGTACAGTGTCCACAGTGTGAAAAGAAAGCCCACCCAAAACCCTTTTCCTGGTTACTCTGCGTACCAAAGCGTTAGTCAGACCGAAACAGCCGCGAAGGCCACGGTTTCCCAAACACAACGTCTCGCGGCCGTCGGACAGTGCACGCTGCTGCGCGGCTGGTCGCATGAGAGCAAACTGTGTCAGGCTCCGCAGCGTCCCACTCCAAGGCTTGTATCCACCATGCTACATAACTATTTTTAACATTTCTAATTAGCAGGGCTTTCATTTCTGCTCTGAGGAGCAACCACAAGGGGTTACCCACTTGCAGAAATACGATGATGCCCCCCCCCCGCCTTGCAGCTCCTAACTATTTTTTAAAGCTCAAAAATTCAAAGGAAGAGCAGATTTCCATCTTTGGACTGAGGGGACACACATATACAACACACACACACACACACACACACACACAAACATAAGCATACTGAATGATGAAATTAAGGTAACAGATTAAAGTAATCAATCTTTTCACAGTTTTTCCATCTTACAGAATTAGTTTTGAACGTATTTGCTTGTTATGATCTTAAATATTCCTACAGGTATTGACAAGGCATAATTATGTAAAAACATACAGTGACAACATAACGTCATTTCAAGATGAATGAATCACATCAAACCAAATGATCAGACACCGGTACACATTATGGAAAAAAATAACAAACATAGCTTTTGAAAAGTTTTGTATATATTCGTATGTACAGTTTTAAGAAAAAGCTAATCTAAAAATCTGAAATAATTGTAAAGTAAAAACACACAGATAATTACATACCAAATACTAAGATCACAAAAAATGATAGATTAGAAAATTGTCAAAAGGGACATTTTCATTTGATAATTTTTACAAAAAAGTGATAACAAAATAAGTTAAAAATAAGAAAAAATTAATTTGTCCAATGAAGATCCCAGCAGTCCCAATGTCTGGAAAAAAAAGACGACTCCAAAACAGGGCACGTTTAACTTAATAAGCGAGTTATCAAAGCTAGAGGAAATTGAATACATAAGCAGAAACAGGAAACAAAACAAAAGTTGTAACATCAAAAGCTCTTTAGTTTGCACGCTTGCAGGGCAGCATCTGTGCTTGCAAACATGCTGGCGTGAGTTCCACTGTTAGGTCTTTAAGGCATGCAACACACCAAAAATGACATTCAGTTTAAAATGAATAAAGTGTCCTTACACTGTGCGTAACAGAAAAAATAAATCCTAAAATCAATAAGGCAATTTACGACTGTCAGAGTAAGTGCTGACTGTCAACCTTTGATTTTGTTTTGTAATTTTATTGCTCATCTGATAAACTGTGTTAGCAATTTTAGTTAGTATTTAATTTTCAAAGTTGTCATTTGACACAGTGACCAAAGCACAGAATAAACACCACTTACATTTTTCAGGTTTGTGTTAATTATCTACTCGGCCCTATCTGATGGACAGTGTAATACTCAACATAAAAATACAGTCCTTACTATATTTGAACTATGTGACAGAACCAGAAAATACATCAGGATAATTATATAAGCTACATTAACAATTGGAAAGAACAGAAGGTACCAATACTGGCTGAAATTATTCACAGGCTATTATAACATGAATATGAATATTACCAAATTGTAATATTATCCAATGTAAATGGTTCATAAGTTCCAACAGAACTTAATTAAAATTAACAACTGTGAAACTGCCGACATCAGACAGGGTCCTGTCAACACTCGCTCTCCCATCCCACAACTGACAGGTCAGTGTGTGGTCATCCACCATCTTCATGTCAATAACTTCGTCCTATTTAACACACGGGCACCTTGCGCCCTATAATGCAGCACTCTCATGCTCTGCCACAGTACAATATTCCAGCATTCCCAATCACTCCTGAGGGATGTGCAGCCGCCCATACATTTTTAAGGTACCAAGAGCTTCAGTGAGTCCTCTCAGTGGTGTGCTGCCCCCCCACCCACCCATTGTGTTTGTTGTTATTCTGCTTCATGCACTATTTAACACCTATAATTCTTTTTTCATGTATAAATAAAGAGGGGGACACGTTTCTACACAGAAATTGCTGCACTGCCAAAAAAAAATAAAAAGAACACTGTATAATTCAGGAGCATTTCTTCGTTACGCCTTTTGATTATGGTCATGTCTCTTGGTTTCAGTTCTCTTGTGCTGGACCGAAGCCTGCCCCCCAACAGTAGTAGCACAAGGCCGACCACACAGTGAGCGAGGTACGCAGCTCACAATCCACGAGGCCCATTTACAATGCTGTAGAACCACAACGCTGTCACAAAATGGACGAACGTGATCTGAAACGTTTACTATAAAGATGGATGTTAGGTCCATGTTTGTTTAGAAAACCTTTTTGCTTGAGAACACGCAGCTTTGGAGCTCCTATAATGTTGGTAGTTCTATTCTGAGAGAACATCAGTCACGGGTTCAACGGACCCGATAATGCATGTTCAGTAGATGCTCAGCTTCACATCCACGGTACAGCTCTGAAACGTGGACGTGGAGATGAGATGCACGCGTGCAAGGGATATGGAGGACATACACACACCTGGGAGTGACCCAGAAACCTCTACTGCTTCCTCCTCCTGGCACAGATGATCTTTGAATGGACTGGAGCCACCCCGCTCTTGGCATCAGGAATTTCTTGTGTTTCCCTATTAATATGTGTAGTGTGCAGACAGTTGCGCAACTCCTTGATATTACAGCCAATGCAGGATGTCCTCCTTACAGTTGCCCTAGAGGTTCTGACTGCTGTGATCTGCATCCAGTAGTATTTATTTCAGCTACTCCAAAACTGCTCCTACATTGCAAAGCATCACTGCTTGTAATCCCTTAATCTTCCAATAGGTGTCAGCAGCGGGAGATTTAACTCAAAATCATATACAACACTCCCTTGCAGTTTGACAGTAAGGAATGTTTATATTTAATTGTTTTAATAACTCTGGTCTCAGAACAATGGTCTCTCCTCAGTAGAATTCCCTACAGAGGTAATTTTATACTGTAAAAGCTTTGTGGCTAATGTGAGTCTTTAGCAATGTCTGAATCTGCCTCTTCAGTATTAAAGCATTTACTGTACAGACATATAATAATTTGTGTAGCTCTTTTTAAACAGTATTTTAAGTGCACTAATATATGTAGTGGTGTTATGAAAATTGTAATAGCATTACATCCATTTGCTTCTTTCATTAACATTTTCTAAGTTATTAGTATAACAAGTACCAGACAGTGCAAACATTTGAGATTTTGTAAAATGCTTGAATATTGTTTGTAAAAGGTTACATAATTAATTATAGTTCATTTATTATTATTAGTAGTAGTAGTAGTAGTAGTAGTAGTAGTAGTTAAATAAGACCTATTATAAAGGACATTTATGTTGAAAAATAGCGTCGTTACAGAAAGGAACAAGGGTGAATTACAATATATCAGTGTTAAGATTCATAAACAGAAAAATAAGATCAGGTTTTCAAGGCTAAACGAACTGCGACACAGGATGGATTATGATACTGAGATGTCAAGCAGAAAGCTGGTTTTCCAGCATTGCTGAGGTGTGCTGCAGCTTTGTCACTCTATGTCTGACTACCTAAGGATCTTCCCCATAACCGCTGCCCATCCATCAGTCTTAATCAAGACACATGGGACAGAATGGAGCCTGCCTGTTAGAATGCAAACCCTGCTTCTCCAAGGGTCCCTGACGTGAACAAAATTCAGCCGCTCCCAAGCTTCACGGCCAGCCTCATATCGCAGCAGGGCCACCGCTCTGTTAAGTCGATTTCAACACTTAACAACGCAGCCAGCTGAGAAGCACATGAAACAGTGATCTGTTGGTAACGAGGCAAGTTACGTGTACCAGCGCATATTAACGTACATTCTTTCATAAACAATTATTATGAAACAGGCATGTTAAAGGCAGCCCTGGTCACTCCTTCAGGTACAACCATATCAGGTACGTTGTTCAGTAATCGTTCATTATCTGAGGATTCTTGCTTTCACCCTTGACTGGTCAGCTGTAGGGAAGTGGTTTCTGTTAAATGCGCAATGCTCAGTTTCATCATAATACCAAGGAAGATGGCAACATTAAATGCTTCCTCAAGCTCTTACAGTTTCAGTTTTTTTAAGCTCGCCAGGCGTTCAGCATGAGGATGACGGGATGAAAAATGTAAAAGAATACGAACCAGTCTGTGACCTGCAACACAACAACAGCCGAACGTTCACACATTAAGACGAATTCCCGGTTTGCGTTACTGTCTGACTGTGGTCTGGGAGACTTGAGCAAGTAAAAAAAAATTCCCCACACAGACTGTACTTAGTGATTTTCAGGTGGATGGATTACAAATAAAAAAGTAAATTGATTTTACATTATTTCACGGTGGAGAGGCTAATGTAATATTCATTTGGCTAATAGCATCGGAGCTCATTACGGCATCATTGTGCTCTAACACCCTGACACCTCCAACAAGGCTGAGCTGAGGAAAAGTAACCAACACCCGGAACATCCTCCGGGCGATGCAGCACAGCCTGACAGCGGTCACTCTCTGTGCAATAAGCTTCTCTCTGTCTCTCTCTCTGTCTCTCTCTCTCTCTCTGTCTCTCTCTCTCTCTCTCTCTCTCTCTCTCTCTCTCTCTCTCTCTCTCTCTCTCTCTC
>JABJVR010000002.1:2177024-2208968 GCA_025773905.1 Chitala chitala | reverse complement strand
TATCTCACAGTCTCTCTCTCTCTCTCTCTCTCTCTCTATCTCTCTCTCTCACACTCTCTCTCTCTCTCTCTCTCTCTCTCTCTGTCACAGTCTCTCTCTCTCTCTCTCTCTCTGTCACAGTCTCTCTCTTTCACAGTCTCTCTCTCTCTCTCTCTCTCACAGTGTCTCTCGCTCTCTTACACACACACACACACACACACATACACACACACACATACACACGTACGTACGTACGTACAGAAAGCAAGCATTGATAGCAGTTGGCCACCTAGACCTAGGTAAAATGTGAAGTTAATATCCACCATATGGCATAACACATGGTCTTTTTGACTGCTTACAACATCCAGAAACCTTTCTTATCCCTCAAATAAATTAAGACATATATATATTTTAATAAATAAATCCCATGCATATTTTCTGATGTTGCTGCCAACTCATTACTCTCATTGTCTACACGAGATATGGGCTACGGTCCTCCTCTGACTGGTTTTACATAGTGTGGTCCCACTGAAGGTATGAATGTGATATGAAGCAGTAACTGCTCTCCCTGGGATTACAGAACTGACACTCCTTACTGACAGCCTTTAAAAAGATTAACCGTCCCATTGAAGTGCATGTCTTTTGCCAGAGTGCCAGAATCGCAAGGGCCGCGAGCTTGTAAATAAACACATCAATCAGGGGAGCGGCCGGGCATCGGGGATGACGATCGGAGAATCACGCCGTACCCTGGCACCACATCAAGGGGTACTCAGACTCTTAATTAGACAACACCCCACCCTGCACCCCTTTACCGTTGAGTAACGCAGAGGCCCACTTGAACAGTCATGCTTCAGTAGGTATCCCCCCCCCACCCTTGACAACTCCAGGGGACTGCAGACAAACGGAATGGGTGACAAAGATCGCCAGACGGCAAGGGGACAGGAAGAACATCTATGGGACGCCAACATGAAGGCTTGCGATTATAAATACAAATCTGCTGGCAAGAAACAAAACGACAACACGCTCAGTGTTCAGAGTACAAAGCACACCCCTCTCACACGCATGTAAAAATGATGGTCTTCAGGGAGAGCAAATGAAAAAAGGCTCACAAATATGCTCATGACGGCTAAGGGAAGGACATCGAGCTCGGGTTTGCAGAGGCTCTGAAATGATACGATGCATCCCGTCAAAAATACCGGTGCAAACCACCGCCAAACAAGCTTGTTATCCTCGGTGCCTTGTCCGGAAGGAGCGCCAGAAAGGAGAAAATAAATAAATAACGAAGCATTTTCAACCCCCTCATCATGGCAGTGCTACTCACATTCTCTATAAGTCAGCAAAACCTGCGTGAAACAAATTTCAGACATCTGGAGAGAAAAAAAAAAGGCTGACCCCCCACTTTTCATGCATGCTCTTTTTCGGTTTTGTAATGAATCCCAAAGCATGATCGGATCCTCCGTTACCGAGCCCATCCGCCCGCCTCCACGTCTTTATTGTCCCGCTCCTGTGCAGCATCGTTTCTGCTTCATTATTCCTCTTAGGCCGGATTCCCTTTTTCCGGCCTGCCGGGAAGAGTTATACGGACACTTTAATGAAACGTCAGCAGGTGATATTTATAAGATATTGAACTAGCACATTCCTAACACAATGGGACACAATTAAAACTGAGACGCATATCTGCCGTAAATCAGGGGCTGCGCGGCCACACGCATGAACAAATGATCGATAGCAGTTCGCGAGCACATTATTTAACGTCTAAAGCGACAGTTCCAGCCTTCTCTTAATCGCGAGGCTGGCAGCAGTGAAGACAAAAGGCAACTGGGGCGACGGCAAACGGAAGCTCCACTGAACTTAAACGGATGAGCTAATCCTTCCTTTTTGAAGTAAAGGTGCAGTTCAACTGGTTAGCCGGTGTGGGCCAGACCGTTGCACATTCTTCAAATCAAATTTCAACCAAGAGGTTGAGCCTTTATCTCCCATCGTTCCATAAACATAGATCCATAGAGTTGTCCTCTAAAATATTAGTTTAAGTTTACAGCACAACATGCTACAAATAAGCATGGCAAACCATCTGACGGTTTTTACTGACAACCGTTGTCCATCAAAAGGGAGTCTCAAATATTATTACAGTTTGGTTGAGCCAAGATGATGAAATCAAAGGCAATGAGACAACTGTGTATAACCGAGCAAAGTATTCAGGGGTTGACTTGATTTCTTCACCTCTGAAAAAAAAGACGAGAAACAGGCGTGTTTCAAAGCCTTCCTATTGGTCAGGGCTCATCATCCACAGCTCTGGAGAGGCCCAGAGCACCTGTGGGCTTTTTGTTGTTGCAAAATACAGAACCACCTGTATTCTACTAACTATCACCTTGATTGAATCAATGTTTTGCCCTTTCCAAGGCCTCACAGACTGCACAGTTTACAGAGAGGTGGCCTGTGGCTACTCTGTGTTCCACCGCCCCCCAAGAGCACAGTCACACAGCAGTGGCCAACCATGGGTGGGGAGCATATTGTCCAAGGCACATATTCACCAGTGGAAGCCTTTAACTTGCTTAGCTCACGTTCTTCAAATCCATACTACTGCATCCAAGAATGTCACAAGTGGTACAGTGCAGAGCTCTGGCAGGAGCAGGCCATGCAGGTTGAGGTAAAGCAGCAAAGAAACAATCCAAGTCAGGAGGCGAGCAGAAGACATGGCACAGAAGCCTCAGCAATGCATCCTCTTCCCATAGGAGTCTGTCACTAATAAGCACAAGCGTAGTGTAGCTAAAGCAGTCCTCCAGAGGGATTCAATACTCCTGCTTCCTATTACATATCTAGGGCCTGGATCGGCTGCCTCTAGAGCATAGACAAATATGAAGAAGGGTGCTGAAGGGCAAAAAAATAACTTCTACTTAAGGCAAAAAAAACTGGCTACTTAATTTATGCAAAATGCTAAAGTAATATTATATTTTTCAAATGTACTACACACTGATCATGCTAACTGGATGATGGCTTGCTTTACCAACTGTTTTAGCACTCTCCGAGTGCTTTTCGGAAAAGTCAACAGGAGTTGCTTCTGATAAAACCTTCTTTTGCCCGTATAGTTCAATAAATTCACTTAAAGTGTTCAAAATTGAACTGAAGGCACCTTGCTTAATTCTGAACCTCAAAACAAAGTAATGTTACCCAGGTAGCGTCGGCATGCACGCGCTCATCTGGTTCTGAACATTTGCAGACACTGAATTTTGACACTAAAATTCATTGTCCTATGCTAATTGCATGCCTTCATTTTATATGCAAAAGTCAAGCAGATAATTTCTGAGCGCTAATGAATGCAGCTTGAAAAAGCATGCCTGAACATGCAGGGAGAACCTCTAGGAGGCAAATCATCTTTGCAAGTTGCCATGGGGTTGAGGGGAAAACCCAGGGGGAAACAAAAATCAAACCCCAACAAATTATCTGTCGAATAGAAATGGAAAAAGGTTGTGTTGTTAGATATCCTTCAAAATGAAGTGTTCCTCTTGGAGTTGAAGAGCATACATCAGCCATCTTCAGAACATCATGAGACTAGCATACCAGCTCCTCGAGAATAAGAATGCCTCTTTTGCTATCTTACCACCACCTTCCACATTTTGCTCATAGATTGAAGCTCACCTTATTCAAATCAACCGTCAAGTGATCATGAGATTGCAAAAGTGAGTATAAAATGTATACTCACAAGGTTTGAGTTATTACATCAAAGCAGATGAACCTTGATACCTCTCAAATAGGGAGCTCATGTACATTCATGTGCATTACAAAACATGAAAATCCCAATCATCGGGTATCACAATCCACTGGCCCTGTCCTATCATTCTGAAAAGAGAACTGCTGAACACCGTACACTGACTTTATTGTTCTGCATGTAATATAATACAAAAATGACAACACAGCTACAGAATCAGCCCCACACCTGAGACTTGTTCATTACAAGAGGGGTACAGAAGGGATACATGAAATTTCCTGTCCTTTTTATAACTACCAGGCCACAACAAGTCACTCTGCAGGGGAGGGTTTGCAAAACAAACAGGCACTGCTCTTTTCAAAACTACATCAAAAGGACAAGCCATGATTTTGATAAACACAAGGGCGGTTGATGAGATTAACTCGACAGCCGTAAATGTTTAAGTGCAAAATCCTGTGTTGTTTCTACCGACAACACAAGAGCGAACACAAGTAATTTTTGTCTTAAGACAACAAACCCTGCCTGTAGCTGTGTGGCTTGCTATGACCAAGCAGTGGCAGGCCCGTTCCCAGACTGGGCTTGGGTACTCCCAACAGTGAACACACACACACAAACCAATGATAAAAACACTCATGTACACACTCACAAGAAACGAGTTGTATGACAGCACGCTCACTCAAAAAAGTGTCTAAACAAGTAGTAACCGGGAATCACTGCATTACTGAGGAAAATACATTGCACCAAATTTTAGACACCAATATAAACAGCCAAGGAGGAACAGTTCTACAACTTGAAGATATCCTTCTTAAATTCCCCACAATTAAAAAAACACAACTCATGTTACATAAAAGACAACAGGATGTGAAATAGATATTTATTAAAAAGTATATTCCATAATACAAGTGTCAATCCATTTGCAAAAACAGCTGAAAAAGTTGAAAAGACCGCTACTAAAAATGGGTAGGCTGAACTAAGCTTGGAGATCAAATGCAAGGAAGCTTGTCAACTCATTTGTCTAGGCTGACGTGTGTATGCAACCGGCATTCCTAAGTTGTTTCAACCAACAGCCCACAACAATTCTTCAAAAATTCAACGGCCGTCACCCGAAAACACATCACCCGTTGATGCTTAGATGCATTATGTATTCACATCCCAGCAACAACAGTTGCCATTCAGGCATCCATGGCATTGGTTCTCAGTGATCCTAGCCTAGCTGCGAGAAGGAGAGGTAGCAGTTAACTCACCTGTCAACTCTGGGGTCCACAGTTGGGTTGCACTAATCACTCAGAGCCTGATAAGTGGCCTGAATGTGCACATCAATGGAAAACGGGCTCCTTAAAGAAAGAAAAAAATTATACACATGACATCAAAGGTCTTCGATTCTTGGGCAAGATTAATTAACAAACACATTCAGAAAGGGCTCTTCTTAATAATGAGACTCGCTCAAGAACACAGCAGGCAGCGAGGCTGGGCTTCGAACCAAGAGACTTCTGCAACCTAATACTGCAGTTCTACTCATAGAGCCGCCAGACAACTCAATCACAGACTCAAACAAGATTTATTATTATACTCCAGGTTAAAAAGACAGCGAAAATTTTAAAGCTATTTCAATCAACCTCGTCCCCACACAACTGACTAACTGGTGTGAAAAAGAGGATGATCAATTTAGTTTCTCCCTGAAGAAGCAGAGATGCTATGAAAATTAGTAATGACACTATAACACGGTGAGGGCCATAACATTATGACCACTGGCAGGTGAAGTGAATAACATTGGTTACCTATATTTTATAGAGGGGCTAGGCATGCCCAGGAGGGGCTGGGCAGCCAGTCAACCTTGGGCCCCCAGAGGTTTTTTTTCTCCACACTGCGGAGTTTTTGGTTCCTCTCCTCTGTTGTTGTCTGGCTTCATTCATTTGTATTGATTTCTTCAACTTTCTGTATAAAGCGCTTTGAGGCATGCTGTTGCGAAAGGCGCTATATAAAAATAAATTGAATTGAATTGAATTATACAATGGCACCTGGAAGTGGGTGGGAAGCAAGTGAACATTTTCTCCCTGAAGTTGTTGTGCTGGAAGCACAAAAATGGGAAAGCGTAAGGTTTTAAGCAACTTTGACAAGGGCCAAACTGTGATGGCTAGACAACTGGGACAGAGCAACTCCAAAACCAAAACTCTTGTGGAATGCCCTTGGTCTGCAGTGGTCAGGACCTACCTAAACTGGTGAACCAGCGACAAGTACATAGGCAGCCAAGGGTCCCTGATACATGTGGGGAGCGAAGGCTGGTGCATGTACTCTGATCCATTAGAAGAACTACTGTAGCTCAAATTTCTGAAAACGTTAATGCTGGTTCTGACAGAAAAGAGTCAGAACACACAGTCCACTGCAGTTTGTTGCATATGGGTGCAGACCAGTCAGGGTGCCCATGTTGACCCATGTCCACTGCCAAAAGCATCTACAATGGGCATGCGAGCATCAGAACTGGACCATGGAGCAATGGAAGAAGGAGGCCTAGTCTAATGAATCATGTTTTGTTTTACATCATGTGGATGGCCAGGTGTGCGTGTGTGTCACTTACCTGGGGAAGAGATGGCACCAGGATGTGGTATGTGAATAAAGAAACCCAGTGGAGGCAGTGTGATGCTTTAGGCAATGTTCTGCTGGAAAACCTTTAGTCCTACCATTCATGTGGATGTTATTTTGACACATACTACCTACCTAAACACCGTTGCTGACCAAGTACATCCCTTCATCATGATAATGGTGTTCCCAGATGACACTGGCCTCTTCCAGAAGGATAATGCACCCTGCCACACTGCAAAATGGTTCAAGAATGGTTTGAGGAACACAACGACTTTGAGGGGTTGACTTGGCCTCCAACTTCTCCAGATCTCAATCCAATCGAGCCTCTATGGGATATATATATGTATGTATGTGTGTGTGTGTGTGTGTGTGTGTGTGCTTCAGCTGTCTCTGTAGCAGATGTGAAAGTGTTGCTGTGCAAATTCCCAGCAGTCAGGACAAGAACACGATTAGTCCCCTAAGTGGGAGACTTAGGTCTTTAGTTCAGCAGGCTAACTGCTTTGTCTGGTAACTGTGCGGACTGTGAGGTCACGAGTCCTGCTTGCCTCCGTGACATCTCCAATGGTACACGTTTGGACCCATCCTTTAAACATGCAGTTCTACACCAATTCCCACTTTGAGATATGCCTAATTTCTGGTATGCAGAAAGCACAGTAGTCCAGCAAACGCATTTAAAATTACCCAAAGGCTGCTGCTTGGAATCCCAGTAGAGCAAACCAGTACTGTGGTGGCTGGCATGGTCACACAGCTTGCACAGGAAAACATGCAGCCCCACATACAGAAAACAATAAAAAATAAAAACAAATGCAAAAGCGTCGTGAGATACTTTGAACCAACGATTTTATACGGTTCTTTTTCCATAAATTTAACATACAGTTTACTTATCAGAATGTTTAGTTTTCCCTCCCAAAAAAAAAAAAAAAGTTCAATTTCTTTTTGGAACAGGGTAGGACGATAATTAATGGCCCACCAAGCTATAAGCCTTAATTCTACTTTCTTGCGGAAAACTTGCCATAAAAGCCTATTCAAAAAATGACGTCTGTAAACTGAGTCACTGAGCTCCTGTTGTTGAGTTTGGGAATGTGGTGCTGCTCTTTTTCTTTTAATTGTTTTATGGAAGAAATTATGACACTCATTCACAACAACCTGATGCTTCGAGTATTAAAATCACCAGGAGTCACTTGAAAAGCTGTCTTTAAACACTGTAATTGGGTCTGATCCTAACTGGCTATGTGAACACCACTGCTGACAGAAAAGAAGACTTATTTAGAAGGAAAACCTCTGACAACTTCAGTGCAATATCAGGCTTTATTCTTCATTAATGAAGTCACGTGATGTTGCAGCGGAGTTCCCATCGTGTCCTTATCTTCATTCTTCCTTTGCATTGTCACTACCAACAATTCAAAAAGTATATGTCATCACTTACGTAACGTCTTTAGAAAGTGGTCTGCGCTTACCTTGTCGTCGTATTGGCGAGCTTGTGTAAGCTACTTTCTTCACTAGCTAAGTCCTCCATACTGACGAAAATACGTCGTTTTGTCGAAAATATCCAACCTGCTGCAACTCGTTATTGACAAAAGCACAATTTAGTTGCCGTTCCTGCTTCTTTACTTATTGTACCATATGTGTGTAGAAATTCGCATATGCATATGCATAAAAATATAAATTAATAACACACTTCATATTATTATGGAATAAACATATTACTATTCATATTATTTCCAGTTATGTTTATTGCGCATACCTAATATCTAATGAAAGCCCTTAAATTCTGCTAAGTCAGCCTTGATTAGAACATCTTGCATTGGTGTAACATAGCGCGTAAACTGCATACATTTCGCATCTGCTATACTGTTATTAAAATTCCAAATCAGTAAAGTTCACTAATGCTAAGGCAGGTTTAGGTTAGAATATGTTTATTCTATGGTATAAACTGCTCTCACGAGACTGATTTACGCCTTTCGCAAACATTTTTGTCCTGTACATTTATCATTTAGGTATTCAATAAATACAGTCCATTTTTCTCTGAATGTATTTTTATTGTAAAGCTATAAGGAGGGAGTAATTACAAGGTGTTCTTTCTTTGATTTGCTCAGCAAAAATAAAAGACCACAATTAGTGTTTTCAACATGCGAATACTGGTCAGAACAAAACATAATGTAAATTAAAAGAAACAAACAACCCGCCTCCCTCAAAGCACACGGTCTGCATAAACATAAGATCTCGAGAAAATAAAGATAAACCTTAAAATAGACTAGAAGCCAGTGAATAACTACAGTAAACGCGTTAGACCTTGCATTCACACCGACGGTGAAAGGACCCACCCAATCACACCCTAACAACCCCTATCTTAAAAATATTTTACAATTTTAGTTTGCCGTTGAATTTTTGTTTTAAAAAGCTACACTTGCATGTACATAAAACTGTACAAAAAACAAGGCATCACAAGCATGTTTCCTATATAAATATAACCAACAATTAGGCTACAAACTTGTACTTCCTGCAAAACATTTCGCTGGCAGCTGTTCTTCATTTTTCTTTTCATTTTTTCACGGGTCATTGTTGGACCGATTTCCAGCGGGTCTTTAAAGTTTAATTACGTATTTTTTTATTGGTATAAATCGGACATCGTAGCCATCGCTACAACTCGAAGAGTCTTCCGTCAAAATGTGGCTTTAATCTGGGAATATTGAATTGCGTCTGCGAATCCAAACTTTTTAAGTACACCAGCAACACTAATTTAGCCATAATTCTGGTAATGTTTCGGGTGAAAGTACTATAAAATATTTTCAAATACTTTCCAGTTTGGACTGTTTTCAGCAAGTCTCTGCAACACGTGTTAATTAAATTGGGTACCAATCTGGCAAAAGAATCTGTTTACACAGCAAGTGTGTTTTTATTAATCATGAAGGGGAAAAAAAGAAAAGATAATTAAGAAACAGACTGCCTCGTTTGAACATAGTGTATTACTTACAAACCAAAATCCAAGATCTCTGGTAAAAAATAGCAATGACCATTTACATTTATATGTTTATAACACTGTTGTTTTTTTTATTATTATTTTTACTATTAATAAAACAACAACAACACCAAACAAAAATGTATATATTTATAAAATTGGCTTTTTCATGCTGTACTAGGACGATTACTTCATCTGGATTATCCTGCTAAACAAGACCTTTTGAATTCCTGCTCTCCTTTCTTTTTTAGCATCTCCTATTACTTCAGCTGTATGCCTACGTGAACTGCACCCGGTTTCACCTTTGACCTGTTTCGCTTCTGACAGGGATGAGAGTGAGCAGGAGGTTCGAATTGTGTACAGTTAACTTCATCGTTCACTCTATCATGTTATGTGTATGTCTTAAACAGAACTGCGTGGAGGTCATTGTTGTCATACCAACAACAATGTAACAAACCCAAATCCAATCATGTATGAGCATTTTAACATTTAACACGCTTTGTTGATCGCTGCTAATGACTCTCACTGAACTTTACTTATTCAGAACTTATATATGTACAAAGAAATTGCTTCTATTGTCAGATACATAAATCACCGTGAAGGGAAAATATTATCCACAATAATTATTATGTCTCAAAAACGTCAGCTCGCTAGGAGCGATAGCCAGGATATGCACAATATCAATTTTTTTGTGAAACTCTCAAGAAGAAGAAGAAAAAAAAAACAGAAAAAAAAGGAAATCATTCAAAGGTACACAAATGCAGTCATCCTCAGTTGACTTCAACCCAGAAATTTTTTTTTTTTTGTTTTTGTTAGCAAATGCTAAAAACTGGATTATGTGGGGTGGGGACTCAGCCAGCTTGTTTGTGGCTGTTTGTTTTCTCACTCGATGCGTCGCACAGCCGACGTACCAGAAACCGGTAACAAAATGTAAAAAAAAAAAACACACCTGACCGATAACTATGATACAAAAACCTTTGTGATCACATTGACGTTCCTACTGAGAATTTATGCATTTCGGAAATGCAGCAGAAATGTAATGCGTCCAAGAGTTGTGTGCAGGCATGTTTTTGGGGTGTAAGAAGGAACAGGCTGAAAAGTCTTGCTGAATTGTTTTGTCACAGAAAAAATGTGTGAGTACTGAGAGTACCTCATTAGAGAATGTTTTAACAAAAAATGTACGGAGCTATAGTTATGCCCATTGTGCCCCTTGCATGTTGTTTTAACATAGGGTGCACATGGATGATAATGATGACGACGATGATGAGGTGCCGGAAGCAAGATGAGTCATTACTGCAGTATCAAGTCCTATGTCTTCTCAAAGTCATTTTCTACTGCAAATATAGCCTTTACAAAATCACCTCATGGTATACTGAGAACCTTTGATTTAGGCTGTGTTACGAACAGGGTCTTTATCATATTTATGTGTCTGACAGTGGTGTTTCCAATCTGAGAAACTCAAGAGGGAGGCGGCACAACGGCTGCCTGGGCCCAGGAACACCACTGAACACAGCACCAGACCAGTCTGCTAACAGCCATGGTGTGCAGAACAAGCTACAGCAAAGCAGGGCCTACATATTTACGGCAAATAACACACAGTGTCCCTTCTCAGGATTTGCAGTTTGAAGGACTCCGCCTACCTCTTGCACATTCGGATCAGCAGCTCTGGGCCTATTTCCCAAGGCTTAGGGGTCAGATAAGCAGAGTAGGGCAGGTTTCAAAGCCACAGTGTGGCAGCGAGGAGTTGAGACCTTGTCAATATGAAAAATGACTCGTTTGCCTTACCGAAGCGCTGCAGAGGCCAAACAGCATAACAGCAGCCTTGTACTATGACTGTTTTCAAAGAAGTCTCAGTGTTTCCATCAATGTAAACAGAAATTAACATGGATAAACATGAAAAACATATAATTTCACACCGTAAGATGCAGATGAAAGACAAGAGCATGAGATCGCAACGTTATTAAAGTTTTTTCACAAAAAATCTGCCCTTTTATGCATAATTATATTTATGGTTAGAATTAATTTAATGTTTACGATGGAATCGAGTGTGCTATGGGAACATCATGCTTTACCCCTATACCATGGCCATTACTGTACACCTCATCCCATACGCCAAGCCTCAAGTAACACATGGGTAGCAACAAACCACAAATGTCCCTACTTCCTGGAAGAAAAAAAAAAAAAAACCTGCTATGACAGTGGAACTGGCAGCACACTAGCCATAAATGCAAAAATCAAAAGAGTCACCAAGTTCACACTTCTAAATAAAAGCTGAGCTAGGAACATGTCAGTGAGCTCCTGATTACTGTCACCAGAGCCAGGCTGGCAGAGTTCCACCGATGAAATTGCAAAACATCAAGCGCTCTGCCCCATCTGTCGACACGTCAGGAGCGATGACTTCGACAGCACGAAGCTCTGAATTTCCCCTGTTTCTTTTTCTTTTTTTTTCCTGCATTCTCCACTCTGGTGTGCAGAACATGGCACACAGAGAGCCCCTCTTTTGCTACGCAGTAGTTCAGTGGAAGCTGGAGATGTGGCAAGACTCTGCTCCAGGATTAGGGGTGACAGCCGCTCAGTACAGGAAACCCAGAGAGCCAGCAGAGCAGCTCTGACTTAGGCCAGGCTCAAACGCAATTACAATGGATTATATTTTTTAACTGAATTTCATTACAACTGTTAAATGGCTTTGAAAATATTTAAATGTGTTTTCCACATCTTCATGCAGGGGTTCTTAATTAACTTATTTTAACTGATTATTTTCTCAATGAATATAGAACGTTTGGACTTGATTTTATAGTCAGACCACTTGCTTTACCTCTTAAGACTGGATTCCTGATGTTTGTATTAATTTTGTAGTGCACTTTAATTAAAGTGGGGAGGGTCAGCTTATTCTGTGCTTTTCGTTCTCGATCTTGTTTGCTGCTCTGTGACCCACTGCTGTGTGTGACAGTTCTGTCACCTGGGTGGACAGAAATCTGAATTTCAGTAACCTCTCATCAAAGTGTCATGCTTTCCTGTCCTGTCAATTACTGTCACTAATGAAATGCTCAAGAATTACCTCCACAGCACAAACCAACAGAGTATGTGGTCCTGGCACGAAAACGTTCACATGATTTACACTGTTAATCTGCCCTGGACAGGCATGACCATTCAACATATCACTGGCAAGTGACTGTGGAGATGACATGATGCGGCATGGGGGGTGTGTGAGTAAAGCCACGTGTTACACAAGGATAAATACCTGCCCCTAGACATAGCACTGTATTGCACTAGTTATTATTTCTGCCCCCCCCCCACCCTCGACTCAGCTCCTTCCCAAAAAGAACTGATTAAATAAACATAACCAAGGCAGCCAGCATATCACATCTCGGATTCACAACAGTAAATAAAGGCAGATAAGCAAAACCAAAGCAGCCTTAATGCAGACTATGGAAAGCTGAAAGTATGGCAAAGACCTACGTGTGGTTGGCCTTGGTGAGCGGGGCAAAACTCCTACAGCAGGTGCTGTGCCAGTGTGGACTACTTGTGGGAGGGGGGTGTTGCTGAATGCACATGGGGCGTTGGAGCGGCGACGCGGCACACAAGGCTATTTTCTTTTGCTTCCATTAATCCCATTACGGCTGACACGTTTCGCCACAAGTGAAATTACATTACTGTCACCAGCTATTAATAAAACGCTCAAAAATTACCTTTAGACCACAAACCCTTCCCTGTTTTAGATGTGAAATTATCACCATTAATGAAGAGACCCCGGAGGCGTAATTAGTGCCATATCTCTGCACCAGTCTAGCATGAAGCAGAAAGCTTATCCTTTCCTTAACGAGAAAGCCTGCCCTCACTGCACTGTGGTGTCCACTGACAGGTGACCCGAGCAGAGAAGAGGTTACGAAGTCGACACCTGGCTCATCCAGTTACTATAGCTTTCTTAACCTGTCAACTCCTCCCCCTCCCAAACAGCATTTAGATTTATGCTTTCAGAAAGCTAGAGATCTTCACGGTCAGTAACACCCTGATGGACCATGGCAAAAGGTCTGTGTTTGGCCCATAATTAACTCTCAGACTGCTCAGTGTCAACAGACCCTTGTGTTCGGGCTGTTCTGTTGAACCCGAGGTGCGTGTTTCGACTGTGCAGACCACAGTGGGCAAACCAGTATGCAAGGAGATAGCGTATGTATGGAAAGTCATAATCGTAGCTCAATGACGTCAATGAATATGGGGAACATACCCCCTAAATAAGCAGCTCCCTACCATTGCGCTAAAATTTGAGGTAACTTGTATGAATCGTTCTGTGTCCCTCAGGAAACTCAGATGAAAGCTACCACCAGCCACAGAGGTGTAAATCCTGTGTTGGCTAGTGTGGTCTCTTCAAAGGCGTGACCTCTTCTCAGCGGTGATGATGCATGAGTGAAGAAGCCAGTCAGCATCAATGCAGGTAGACCAAAGTATCCCCCGGAACACAGACACTTCACACTGGTAACAATGTTTTTTTTTTCCTCCGCTTTTGTCTGTGCCGAGGGTGAGAATGAGAAGAAAGGTGGCAGATATTCCTCCTGGTTCAGTACACGATGCCACTGGGTAAGAGTTCTCCTCTCTGTGGCTTCCCCTCAGGGAGAAAGAGCAACCCTTCAAAAAGGGGTTCAGTTTCATCTTAAACTATTAACAGTGACTACAAAAAAGGAGGCCTTTTGACTTTTTTTGCCATTGTCTTAGTTTTTTTTTTCTGAAGAAAGGTACCAAAGTCTGATGGTCGACAGGCTACCACCACATGTATTTACAGTATTGTACAGAAGTTGCACACTTTCAGGTGAATCTGTCATACTGACAGTGAGGCTGGGGTCGCTGATGGGTGAGCACGGTGGAGGGTGAGTTTGTTCTGTCAGTCACGTTGTCATAGTTACAGCACTACATATTAAACTGTACCTTTGGAGTTTCTGATTCTGACAGAACATGCATCTGAAATAACATCCTAGAAAATTTAAAATATGGTCTTCCTACGTATATATATATTTTTTTCATCTGTACAACATTGTCTTCATTTATTTTAAAAAATAAAAGGAATGTAAAAAAGTAAAGAACATAAAGGCTAAAGAAAATCAAACAAGTGTAATTTACATTCCTTCACTAGAATTGTGTTAAATTTTCTGCATTTTCACTGTTACATATAAGCAAAATGTGTGAATATCTGCAAGTATGTGTGTGTGTGTGTGTGTGTGTGTGTGTGTGTGTGCGCGCGCGTGTGTGCGTGTAATATCTTTAGGTAATTTGGATTACTAAAGCCGCTCTGTGTTGATTAGAAAAAGAGCAGGACTGTGACATTTCTTGAACGGCACAGCGATCAGGCACAGGGGACGGGTGTGGTAAGAGCCATTTTGGGGGTGGGGGGGACTGCAGGGGAGTAGTGGTGAGGGACTTGGGTTCAGGGCCTCCTCACAGGTAGATCTCTCTCTTGGAGCCCTGGCTGGAGGGTGTGGTCGCAGCCTGGCTCAAGGGGATCTCCTCCAAGGGGCAGTCTGGAGCAGGCTTGTGCCCGCTGTTGCTGGAATAGGCACTGTAGGGGGGCATGAAGCGGATGTTGCTCACTTTAGCAGCTCGCTCCTCCGCCATCTTGGGGCTGTCGTTGCCCAGGCGCTCTTGGGCCTCCCGTTCTTGGTAAGGCACGAAGGTGGAAAGCTTGGGCGCACCCCGGGACTTGCGGTTGGGTGACGGCTGGCCCGGCATCCAGCACGCGTCCGAGTGGCCAAACTCAGTGCACTCGCGCGTGCAGTTCCCCGTCATGGCCACGTCCGGGAGGGGTCTCAGATCTACGGGAAGCAAAACAGCGATAGCAGGGATTCAAGAAGAAAAAAAAACACTCGCAGGATACGGAAAAAATAAAAAATTAATTAACACCCAGAGTTTCAACAAAAACACAGAGGGACGTGAAGCCAACACCTTTGTTTAATTTTGAAAGTGGTGAGTGATGGAGAGGAAATACAAAAAAAAAATCTGCCAGCGTGCAAATGGATTCAACATGAAGAAAAGCAATGAGATGGTCTGGGGGAAAAAAAGCAAACAAACACCATTGTGTCAGGGGCGCCAATCTGTCGTGACTCATTCACAGTTCCGAACTCATGCTCCAGCATAAGAGACACTGGATGTACCCCGGAGGCTTCCGCTCAGTTCTCCGGTGATGTCAGCACTCACTTCTAAGAGGGGGTGGACAAGCGAACTGCCATGACAACCAGCATCCAGGCTAGCCATTGCAGGAGACCTGTCAGACTTGCTGCATGATGCTAAATCAAAGCCTTGTTCCTCAATAACTGATCCAGGTCACATCCAGATTAATACAATGCTTTAATTATCTCCTGAACAGAGGCAGGATCTTTGACTCATAGCTGGCATTTCGTGCTGCATTGACTGCAGTTACCCACCACTGCGATGTGACCTGCACTCACTAGGTTTTCAGTTTGATTTCATAATTATTTGGCACTTAGGCTGCGAAACATTGCAGTGTCCTGCTACATTACACAAATGTCATTTCGATACCCGTGATACCACACTGTCAGACTCCGTAAGAACTCCCGCGTCTTAACAGACACTCATAAGACTATTAAAATGTCATTTTACCAACTAATGAATTATTAATTAATTTGGGATGCATGTACACTGTTGCCACATTTATTTTACGACAGTGTGCATAATTAATGCAAATTTAACGGAAAGAATATAGCCCTGTATTAATGGTGAAAAGCAAGGCTTCATCTACAAAGGTCATAGTCTGGTGGAAATATTGATGCGTATGCAGAGGATAACCTTTCCTCTCTGTGTGACATTAGATTATTCTTTGATACTGGGGGGATAGTAGACCTTTTGGGATGCATTTATATCCCAAAATGCCTCAGCTTCAGGCATAGCTGAAATTCATTATCTGGTATCAGAGAAGCTCAGCTTTGGCAAAAATAATCCCTCTCTGGCTTTAAAGAACATGTGCCCTTTCAAACGTTGTCGTCCTGGCTACACGTAATGAACATAAGCTCTTTCTGCGGAGACCTGGTGGGTTTTAAAGAACACGTGCTTCACCGAAAGTGCAGAGCACGATTAAGGACACCACGCCTGCAGCTTGAGAGCACACTTGCAGGAAAAGGAGTGTTACCCAATCTGAAGGCATGAGAAGCATCTCCCAGGACATCCTCTATTTTTATTTATTTATTTATTTATTTATTTATTTATTATTATTTTTTAAGACCTGACATTCTTTAAGGTAATTTTTGTCTCTTTTTGTCTTTGTTGATAAAGCATTAATGAATACTGCTCTGGTTATACTTATAGAAACTGTTAGGTGTATTTACAGTATGTAAGTATTTCTATTATACAGTATATGAGTTCATTCAACCCCAAGAAAAGTAAAATAATATAATATGACAATACAATTATGTGCTGGTTTTAAGGCAAGCACTGTACAGATACAAGCACCCACTTCACTGAATACAACGCCTTCTCACACTACAGGTGGTGCTTATTATTATTATTATTATTATTATTATTATTATTATTAGAGATAAGGTACATCTGCATGGCTGCTCATTTTAGAACTCAGGATTTGCACACAGTTCTGTAACTCATACAGGTACGCCTTCATGGCAACCGCTTATTGCAAGTTTATTTTTAAGACCGTGACCAAGGCGACTCTCGTTTTTAAGCCCAGACAGGGAAGTGGGTGGGTTTACAACCCCGCCATCTCGGCCTGATCCTGCAGCAAAGACAGCAAGTGATTGTACTAATCGCATAAGTTAAAAAAGCTTAAAAGGTCATTCTGCTCATAATCAAAGACTGGAATTAATTGCCTCATGCCCAGGGCACAGCTAATTGGCCACTTCAGCAATGGTAAAGACACAATTGGAATTCTTTGCTCTGGCAAATGCTTATTAAAAAGAAAATGCGTCAATATAGGTTTCATTATGAAAATATGAGATCACAAGGGTCTGGTAACTTTTTAATATATGTCATAATTTACTCAGTGAACTGAGGGCAATTTCAGTTTTTGAAATATAATTTAGACATGCTGTTAATAAGGACAAATAAGTCTGCACGCATTCAGAAGCACAGAAGAAGATCCGACACGTACACAATATCTGCTTCAATAAAACGCCTATCATTTGTTCAAATTTTATAATCAAAGCCACAAAATGGGTTAGAGACAGGGCATCAGGACCTTTACTTTAAGACTTATGATGTCTGCCAATAGCATTAATGTGTATGCATGTTTGGCCTATGACATTTAGCTGTATGTGAGCATGGATAAAACATCAATATTGTTTTGTTAAAAGCAGGTGCACGTGATCTGTCACACATAATTGTAGTTGGAAGCATGTATAAAACAGAAGAGTATATATTGCCTGTATTCAGTCATGTAAGTGTATGAACGGTACTTGGTATTAAAGGCATCTACAAGGACCAGAAGTGTATTGTCAGCACAGATAACATACGCGGTGGAACCTCCGCTGAAGGAGACGCAGTCAGACACTTTTTGTTCAGGGTTTCTCCTCTTGCTTGCTGAAAACCGTTGTTTCCCACACCATGAGTGAAGCCTGTCCTATTTTCTCCTTGATTGCGCCCGTTGCATGCGCCCGCCTGGCCGACTTCTGGAGGAGGCGGGATGGGAGGGAGTGTTGGCGGCCTCGCACGGGCCCGGGCTGCCAGCGTGACATCAAATACTTCTTGCAATGGAAAACGCAGAGGGAGTCTCTGTAGTTGCATGACTGCTCGCTGCTGTGCCGTCAATGACGTTTTCCATGACTAAAACGCTCAAAGTGTCTGCAGGCAAGCGCCTGCAAGTCTTGCTGGTGGCTGTTCTGTCAATCAATTTTTCCCCAAACAGAAAACAGTGAAGGAGTGCCCACAGTCATGTGACCAGTGTGCCTTCCATCTCTTTGTTGTCAGTGGAAAACAGGGGCATCCCCAGTCATGTGCCCACCAACTGAAAGCTCAGCTAAGCTTCCAGTTTTTTCTAAATAAACAGTCTAAAAGCAGAACACATAAGCCACACACTACACAACACTGACATGTAAAATTGCCCCTTGTTTTTTCTGGCTTTTCCATATTGTCCTGTAACTTTCTTTAGGAATGCTGGCTTGAAAACACCAACCAAATACCAAAGGTGCGTGCATGTGTGTGTGAGCCCGTGCAACTCCTGAGGGACAACTATTGCTGTGCACTTCCCAGGGTAGAATCGCACCTATTGAAAACCCAACAGGCCACGACCTTACTGGAAACAGACAAACGGACATCTCTGAACAAGATGACGAAATCTCACTGTCACGCTCTGCGAGGTTTCAGTTCCGCCCCATGTTTGGCCTGACATCAGCGCATTTGACAGATCTGAAATATCAGTCATCATGGAAAGTTCACCTTCAGTTTTTCACTATCATTGCACATTCTTTGGGTCAAGGAGAGGACTGTTGCTGAAGTCTGACCCCCCACTGGACTGGCTGCATGGCTAATCCAAGGAACGGGAACCCAGTTATGGCAGCTGTGATTATTTGCCTGAAGAGGTCCTTCAATTAACAACCTAATCTTTATTTCTAAGTTCTTGGTAACCCAAAGAGTAGAAAGTGCCCTCGACATAATGCCCCCTTTCCCCATATGCCCTCCCTCTCTCAATTTTTATTTGAAGCTAATTAACTTTTGGTGGAGTCCAATGTGCAAAGATGGTGGCAGATTTAAACAGAAATCATTTGCACATGAGAATCTGCTCATGGCTGCTAACGGAAAGAAGGTATTAGCCTGCCTTCCTCTCCCCTGTGACTGTGTCACGGTGCTCTTTCCACTCTCCTCCAGGCAAAGCTGAATCAAATGTATGTAAGAATCACATGGGCTACATGATAATCAGCTCCTTGCAGTAGCTCTGATGCGTACATTACTGCTTAAACAGGAGATATTTCCCCACTTGGCCGAATCCATTCAAACCAACTGCTGATAAGGCCACACTGCACATGTGCATCAAATACAACATTCATGTCCTGCTTTCACACTGTGTACCAAAAAAAAAATAATAATAAATTTATTAATGAGCCCGTTTGGTTATCATTGGTCAAAAGAAATTTCACTGCTGACAATTTTGCAGTATGAAATTTAATATAACTTGGTATTAATGCTACAACACTTGGTATCTCGGTTTCGTTTATGTGTCCATGTCTGAGATACGACCTTACCACTTTTGCAGCTGTGCCATCCTGCTGCACTGTTCTTGGTAATGTGAGAGCGGAGATCGACAGGCTGTGCTTTTTCAGGTTCTGACTTGCATATTGTGCAGAATTGCGTTCCGCCTTCTCGGGGCGGCAGCGTGAGACCGGACGCTGTGCAGAAACGAGCCAGCGTGTCAGGAATGCACATGCACACACTTCCCTCCAGCATTCAACATTATGAGCCTTCCCTCCTTCTCGCAGGGAGCTTGTCACAGACAGGGAAGAGAAAGCCCGCCCCCATCCCTGGGTAGCTGCCATCCTCCAGTGAATTACAGCAAATAGGCTGAAGGACCCCCCCCCCCCCTCCGCCACACTCACACTGACCTAGTCTGCTTCCGTGAAAACCTTGCCGAGTCTAATTAAACTTTGGGCAGATTAGAACTTTGCCTTGTCAGTCTTTATTCATGCTTAAACAAGTTATTACTTTTTTGGAAATTAAATTAGCTGGCTATTAATTAATCGACATGGTGCTGGGAAAGCAAGGGGGGGTAGGGGGAGGTGGGTGTGCATTGCGGGGGCAACAGTAATTTTCTCCATGTCTCCTATGGTCAGTCACTTCTGTCTAACTGCAAACACAAATGGTTCTGGCTGATGTCAGCAGTTGTAAACACCGAACATTAGAATAAGATTCTTAACAAACCTGCCTCTGTTTTGATTGGACGAACAGGCCACACCAGGTTACATTCGTTCGTTGTTAACACTGACCCAAACGGACTGGTTTTTCTCCTGTAGCTACATCTACACCATTTTTAAAGCATAGTGCATCACACATACACTTTGTGCCTTACTTATGGCACAAGCTTAGAAAAGATCACAGAAAGATCCCAGCTCTTGTGAGTCACAACAAGAGACATGCACATGTGTGATCATAAAGTCAGGTTCTCATGGAAAATAGCATGAAGGTGTTATATCAGGCCTTCACAGGATGGTAGTTGCTTTTTGCCCTAGCAAGCCTGCATAGGTGACCACGTCAGCCCCCCCCCCACTGGGTTCCCTTACTCTCTACTGGGGCCACAGTCCCTGAGCTACAGTCAGGTCCCTGACATGGGGGCAATGAACTGTAGTCAGGAGGGGTAAACAACTCAGTTCCCACAGGGTGGAAAAGGTGACGACCATTGCATCACTGTGGACCATTGCTCCAGTATGTGAGTCTGATCCTATCCCATCAACCCTGACGTACCACCACACACCTGCACGGAATAGCGACAGCATATGGCAAGTTATAATCAAATCCACGCACCTGATCCGAATCCATTTTGCAATTTTAGCCCTGTGGCCTCATTGAAAATCACGACACCGATTCCTGTCTGAAAACATGCTGACAGTACCCAGCTGTGACTGCATGTGGGCATAAGGTCCTAGAACAGCGTTCACAGTCTCTCCCTGCTCGCACAAGGGACTCATGCTTCATGCGTATTCCACCACACTTTGACTGTTTCAGTCCCCAAAGAATCTAGTACTCTTAGTCTCTCATACAACAGCCTGCAGCCATCTGGCCCAACAATACTTTCAGCACCAAGGGGAAACACTTCCCATACACTTGGACAAAAGATGCAATGCTACCCTTACGAGTTGACATGGCTTCCTTCTGCTATCTCTTCACATGGATGTATTAATGATTTATGGAATCTAAGAACAAACGAATGCTTGGAAAATCCATTAGAAAGTAAATGAAGCGCTGTGTCTGAGAACAGCCTCATGGGATAGAGAGGGATCAGGCAGTAAGCAGCTGTCAGACAGGAATGTGCTTTCCAAACCAGGGCCCTTGCTTTGCTCCTGGTAAGCCTTTAATTATGTTGTAACGATTCAACCCTTTGAACAGTTCGGCAGGGACCTAGTGACCCAGTTTTGTAACACGTCATCCAAAACACATTCGGAGAATCAATATTTGGTTTGCAATATAATGTTCCAGAGACAACATAGTAAAGTCATATATGGCAAGGCATGATAGGTGAAATGCTAAAAATCATGTATTTTAGGATCAGTAAACGTAAAATATTTTGAAGCATGTGCCCTGATGGCTGGTGCCTTGTTTGATGAGAACAGTTGTCCAATATCCCCAGCAGCTGATACCTGATGCGAGGTATAGGGGAGACTTGACCATTCTGATCTGTAGACCAAATGTTTATGTCAAATGAAGGGAGGATTTTTTTTTTTTTTTTTATTTCTGGTGCTGGGAAAACTGTGCTCCACAGCCTAGCACCAAACTCTAGGTCTGCTGGACAAGACTAAAGGAGTCCCACATTAGGCTTGCAATTTGCACACAGCTCAAGAAAAGGCTTTTCCTGCTGGCTGTGAAACATATCCAACCTCAAAGGATGTATAAACCGCTTCTGATTCTGGTAACATCTCTCAGTGTCCAACTCACAAATAAGTTGTACTCCCTTTTGGGCTTCTAAAGGCCCCTATGCAGCCATGTGCCTAAGCAGAATTACACACGCACCACGAGAAAATGTTTCAGCACACAGAACCCTGCCCTCCAGCTGCACTGTGAACCATGGCCTGACAGTATTACCACAAATTGTAGCTGCAGAAGCAGCACACCGGATACAGATGTGTGTGTGTGTGTGTGTGTGTGTGCATGTGTGTGTGTGTGTGTGTGTGTGTGTGTATCTGTTGTTTTCATGTGCATACTGTTTGCACAGAAGTATCACATACCTCACACACTTTTTGTGCACACAAAATGCATACATAAAGGAACATCCATGCAAACACACACACATTCCAACTCTAAAAGCTCATTAGATGCAAACTAACACCAAGGCAAAGACAAGCACAATTCCTGCTCCCTCTCAATTAAAGAAACTGAGGTGACCCATTCCGACACACTGCCAAATCATATTACCAAAACACCTGAACGCCCGTACACAAACAAACAGGCAGAAAAGATAAAGTGAGACAAAGCCCATGAAACGATGAAAGAGACTCAGCTGAAGATCTATATGCTATAAATAATCATTTCAATTATTTACGGCTTGAAAAGGAACAAAAAAAAAACCTTCTAAGAGCAAAGCAAGAATCTCTTTGGCTTCCAATTTATCCTTTTCCCGACGGAATACAATGCAGGAAAAATTCAATTATGCTGCAAAAGTGAATAAATTTTGAGTTCTGCTGGGGCCCCTGCTTGTGCTCCTATTATTTCCCAGGCTGGTTTTAAGGGTGCGAGAGGAGCGAAAGCTTGTTAGAGGGCCATCTGAATCTTTTAAAAATGTATCAAGCTGCTCTAATATCATTAGAAAACACAGTCCATGGGGGGGGGGGGGGTCTAATTCCATGAATACATTTGCTTTGCAGTGCAGGCTCATCACGCAGTAAAGAAATCAATATTTGCTTTTGAAAGAGTTGATAATGGACTCTGTGACATGGTGTTCCGTTCTCGCTGATAAGGGGCATCATTTTCCTCCCCCTTAAAGAAAAAAAAAAACGGCTGGAGAAGAAAATCAGCAACGATTAAAGGACAAAGAAAAAAGTTGTAGTAAAGGAAGAGGAGTGAGGAACTGTCAGGATTGTCTGGTGCCAACGCCAGCGCAGCAAAGAGCGTGTGAAAGAGAGTTCTGTCTGGTAACAGAGGCTGTTGGACAACAGGCCATGTACAAGTCCATGGTGTGGACACAGACCATGTACAAGTCCATGGTGTGGACACAGACTATGTACAACTCCATGGTGTGGACACAGACCATGTACAAGTCTATGGTGTGGACACAGACAAAACCATCACAGCTCGGGGAAATGTTGTGTAAATTATTGAATTAAAAAGTATATTATTTTCAATACTGTGTTCTTCGCTCATAAAAATGTGTAAGAAAACTGCTATTTCTAAGGATCTCTTATTGCAAGGCAAGAAACATACAGCTAACTAAAATGGCTTTTCAAGTAGTTTCAGTGTCTAAAATTGTGCTACAAAAGTTAAGTGGAGTTAAAAAGTTAACTCCATGGCACTTTAACTGATTTAACAGCATTTGCATTGTGCAAAAAAATTGAGGGGGGGGGGGGAATTTGGCCATTATTTTATTTTATTAACTTGTTCATAATCGCAGCTCACTTTTGGCTGCTTTTATTATAGGTACACAACAATTACTATATTTTAAATTTAAATGGGAAATTAATTGGTACATAAGATTTTAATGAACTACAACCTCGTCATCAATGTTGCTGACTACAAGGTGAGTTAAAAATGGCCGAACAATAATTTTCCATATTTTCGTAATATAAAAAGCGTGTGAATTTTAAATTTGTACAGCCAAGGATTTTAGATATGGAGAACAAATCTAATGTCCACTTAGGGTTTACCACCTGTTAGGAGCTGTTGGGATGAAACCACTCCATGTTTAACTCATGTCCAATGTTCTCAGTGTAACACAAACTCTGTTATGCTGCATATCTAGCTTTGGCGCTCAGGTTCTGAGCACAAAACACAGCCGAGGCTGCACTGTATAGATGTAGGTATCCTCAGAAGCCTAAACGACATTGATAAGCACAGTTGGGTGAAAAATTATGATGGTGGAATAACAGTGGATCTGTCCATGTGCAACGGTTTCATTTAGCATTTAGTACTTAAGATACAGCTCACCAAGAGTGGTAGAGTGTAAAGGGAGTGTGTGTGTGTGTGTGTGTGTGTACGTGCGTGTCTTCCCTTAAGGTTGTATTTGTTTTACTGTGATGTGTTTTCTGATCCCCCATGAAGTCTGACACGGTCCTATGCGTGAAAGCCCATGACCCGCACCTACTTCTGAGGTACAGGACTAAAGGCCCTTACTTGTGGATGATTTATGAGCATCAGGAGTGTGTTTTTTTTTTTACCCCACCCGTTCATGTGCCCTCTCCCCACAACTCGTAGCACCAGTCCGTAGACCTTGATAAACCAGTTCTTCCACTCGCAGTTTGGACAAACAGCAGCTGTGTAGCAATCAGCCTTAATGCCCTTATGCTGGGTGCGTTTTAAAGTTAATACAGGCTTTAACTCCTGCTGGGATTTAATATACCGGATGATGTACTGTGCTTTCTTCTCCTCCCCTAGAATGGCCCACACCTGAATTCTGAAAAGTAAAGCCCCACCGACCACTGCATTCACTCTGTATGAAACCTCCCCAATGTGCGTATTCATAGATGCTGACAAAAAACATACACCGCAAGGTGCTCTTCCCTTAAAGCACATCAGAAAGGGACATACGCAAGTATGCTGGTGTGTTCACTCCAGCGCACACTCATAGATGCGTGAGTGAGCGAGCCTGAACGACACCTGCACTGACCTTGCCATTTCGAGCGTGTTAAGAGACGCAAGGATGCGCACAGGACCATGGATGCCAGTGCCAGACAGGAAGCCAAGGATGAACATATGTTGGGCTGGGTGAATGCCACTGTAAGGTGCCACGGCTGAACCATGAGAAGCTAAATGAAAGAGCACTGCTGTCCAGGCAGGTTATTAATGTGGCAGTTTAGGAGCTGCTCCCCTTTCATGTGTCTTTGCTTGGCAGCACTGCTGAACAGGTGCTGGGTCATTCTTTCTTGTATGTCAGACCTCCCCCCCACACACACACACACACACACACACATACACACACACTGGTGCATAAGCTGTTAAAAGGGCTTTCATCACATGACGCATGTGTGAATGCACGTGACCACGACCGGCGTGGACAAGCAGGTGAGCGAGTGAGTGTGGGTCAGAGGGCGGGGGGGGGGACCCACGCTGAGGGCTGGCAGTTGCCAAGTAGCAACGATGACCACGGCCATGTTACTTCCTGCAGTGCAGAAGCTGCACTGTCTGCTCATTTGGAATTCACTGCACAGGAGCGCAGACCATCTTGTTTAGAGAATGACCATATGCTGCATCCTGGAGGCTGGGAGTTGCTGCGTTGCGAGGACAATCTGTATGCCTATGCTGAGCACCGTGTGTGCAATTATGCTGTGAGACTAGCACACACACACACACACACACACACACACACACACACACACGGAAAAACCAACTTTCAAAGATATGCATGCCCACAAAAGCATGACCAGATTTCAAGGGAAGAATGTTCCTCACTTTGATACCAGACTAACATATGAGAACAAGCACAAGAATGTAAACATACAGGCGTGCACACAAACACACACCATTCATTTGTGACGGGCATTTATTCATACTACGTCAATGTGCTCAGTGAGCAGGTAAAATCAGCAGGAGGGGGAATCCTGAAAGAGTCACACACTCCTCTCTCTGCTGGGTGTGTCTCCGCTGGTGCCGGCCACACAGGGCTGTGGTAGTCGTGACCTGTCTTGGCACTGCACGGTGCCAGCGGGATGCTGATCTGGCAGTGCCAGCGGGATGCTGATCTGGCAGTGCCAGCGGGATGCTGATCTGGCAGACCTCCTTTCCCTAGGCCTCGCAGCTCTGACTGTCAGCCAGCGACAATACCAACGGGTTTCACCAATCAATGACCAGGGGCAGAAAGAGAGGCAGGGAGAATGTGAGGAAGAAAGCAGAAATGGTAAACAGATACAGAAAAGAAGAGAGAGGAATCATGGGAAGGAATGAAAGGGAGATGATAGAAATGGAGGTGTTTGTCTAGTAAAGGACACATGCACAGACGTAAGAAGCCAACTGTTATCGCTTGTCATGTGTGTTTCTTGGTGTAGTTTTAAATAAGGCTCTTAATAGAGACCTTGCAAACAAAGAATGAGCAAAATACACACCCAAAGGTCTGGGGTTCACGCTGTGTATGGGATAGCCATGTGCTGGGCCGGTAGTGTGTTGGGCTTAACCCAGCTAACACAAAACATTCAAATAACGTTAGCTAAACGTTTACAGAACGTTAGGAAAGTTTAGCTAATGTTATTTGAACATTGCTGGGAAAACACTGCTGGCCCAACACATAGTCAGCCCTACATACAGTAAGCCAAATACACAGTGTAGCCAACACCAGACCAGTACAAATCTCAGCCATGCTAAAATAGGCCCAGCCTAACACATGATCAACCAAGCAAATACAACACAACACAAGGCCAGTCAGTAGTCTGCTAGCATACCACAAAGTTAGCCTAGCATGTTCACAAGGGGGAAAAGCCCAAAAATTACCCAAGAGACACCTGATGTAAACATAATGATAAACAACATGTATTGTATATAATCTGACAGAGTATAGAAAATTTCCGACATTGGTGTGGATTATTTCCAAGTTTTTTGATACCATGAATACCCCTGCAATCTGCACACAGATGAACCAACAAACACGCAAACATACAAACGATACAGTGATTAATTAAATAAAACAAGCGGGACCTTGTGTAGGAGTGGGAGAGGAAGGAGAGGATAAACGAAAAGAAAAAAAAGTAGAGCCGCAATCTGTCGTGTGTTCATTTCTCTCCAATAAGACACAGCACAAAAAAACAAGACCCTTAACGAGCCGTATACGATTGCATGGCATGGAGACACCAACTAACACTGAGAATACAAAGGAAATAGAGATGGAACATTTGCATCCCTTTTTTTTTGATCAAGCCAGGCATACCAAACACATTACACATAAATAATCCCGATCCTTTCAGGGATTGGAATCTCATGAAGGCTCTTTGTCAGTTGTGTAGAGGTCACCTGAAGGTAAGGAGGACTTCACCTCACCTGACACTGACTTCTACAGCTGGTCAGACCCGTCTGCAGCTATATACTCCACCATAACTGAACCAAGCCATGTAGCCCTGACCTTTCTCCAAGCCTTATGCCGTGTTCAAATGAAAACCAGGGACTTTTGGGAATATTTAAGAATTAATAAAACATGGGTCTCACCTTTTTCCTTTGTCTCAGGTGGTCGGGTGAATGTGTGTGTGGACACACGTTCAAATGTGAAATGGTACATTCGTGTGTGTGTGTGTGTCTGTGTGTGTGCGCACGCACATACAGGGTTGCAGATACGTGTTTGTGTGTTCACCTGCTTCCACCACTACGACTCTGCTGACATTTTCAAACGCGTGCTGCCACCTGCTATCTGGCAAAGCACTGTCAGTTTCATTTTGGATTTAGTCATTGTTGCCCAAGGTGATGAGTGGATTAACAATAAGATAAATAAAATATGTGCTTTCAACAGTCATATAAGTCGCAAAATATCTCTGGCAGCACAGTATAAGGCGTAAGGATAAGTCACAAACTGATACAACCAAAAATTCACAGCCAACTGCAAGTGGAAATAAAAAAAATGCTTGGAAGCCAAATTTGGATACTGATTTAAACCTCGCTGTTCTCTGCAGTTTGGCCTTAGCCTTGAGTCGTGTGCATTAGCCTCATTAGCAGCTTCTCTCTTATTTCTGCCACGTGAAAGAGCTCAAACAGGGAGGGAGAAAAAGAACTGAATTTGGGCAGGACAGGGTGTCCAGGGAGCAGGCGTTTCTCTCACTCCCCCGCCACGTGCAGGCCCATCATTAGAGCGCTGAGCTGTGCATCTGGCCCATGGGACTCTGGGTAATAGATTAGGCAGTACATTACAACCACGGCAGAAGGGGGGGGGGGGAGCAAGCACAGTACCGCCACCGCCGCCGCCGTCTGCTTATGCTGATATTTGCCTGGGTCAAATCCCATTCATGAGCACTAATGCTAGCACAGTGTCCTGGATTATTCTGTTAATTAGGGTCACATCTGTCCTTTGGGTTCTCCTTACTGGTATCCTCGTTAAGCCTACAGCACGCAACAGCTGGTTGTAGGACAAGCACTGTACAGATATAAGCACCCACTTCACTGAATACAATGCCTTCTCACACACTACAGGCGGTGCTTATAATAATAATAATGATAACAATAACAATAATAATAATAATAATAATAATTATTATTATTATTATTATTGACCTTCTTAGCAGATACTGTAATCCAAAACAATCTACACAGCTTTTACCAGATTTAATGCAATCTCAATTGGAGTTAACCCAGGTCTCTTTCTCTGAGGTCTCTATTGGGCCACATGGTATTTGTGAGGCTTCAAGGATTTTGCTCAGAACAATTTATCTCAGTATATGTGATAGTACTGGAGACAGTCCCGAGTCTCCCTCTGTCTGTGAAGATTCTTCAACTTAGAACCTACAAACGTGAAGAACCTGCTGTTTCCATATTTAGAAACAATAAAACCGAACCATGTTCGAGACTTAAATAAATAAGCATGACAGATATTCACATATATGCTCCAACATGATTTCCTGGTTCCCCTTAGCACAGGTTGTTTGGCAAATGAGGACTGGCAGGACCTCTACTTTACAGCTGGCATAACCGAAGGAGACCAGGGCAACGTTCAGGAGCACATGACAGGAGAGGACCCTGTCCCAGCAGGAGGCAGGTAGAGAGGGGGAGTGTACATTGGAGATCGCCACCCTGCTGGCTACAACTAGGAAGACTTTCCCATTCTCTGAAGCCCTGGTATGCTATGGTGAAGCTTATCTCAACCCCTCTTCACTCCCATTGAACATATAATGACCAAAACAACAGGAGTAACTCAACACGCAAGGGGCTGGTAAGAACCCACGCTCCTATACGGACACGTGTACGCGCCAGCACACAATCCCACTTGGAATGGCTTCAAATGGCTGCAACATCTAAAACAAATAAATAAGTTTTATTTTTATTTTATATTTATTTCCCTTTCCGCCCAAAAAAAGGCTTCATTATACATGCAAATGAGATCCTCTTCTTCTCTTTAAGCGATCCCCCAAGCCAAGCTTGCTGGCGCGAGCCCACAGAAGAAAACTGGGCCAGGGTGAGACTGTGTGCTCACAAAGGCGCTCTGTGTGAGCACCGCACTCACGAGTAATTCCACGAACTTCTGTGGCTGTGGAACCACGTTTCACGGGGCCCCCCCGGGCTCATAGGGTGAGAATCAGCCCTGCCACCGCCATCTTAATTATAAGAATGGCGATTTGCCTTGTCACTGAGCACACCCACTTAAGGAAACTGCATTTGACCACGCAGCCACGCTCAAAGTCAGACTGTACAATGAGTGGCCGGCCCCTGGTGATTTTAAAGCTTTCTCTGATCGTATCGCTATTTGAAATGTGTAATTTTTATTAGTGTTTTTTAATGCCTGGCCAGTCTGTGCATCCTTCGTGTAATTATGCAGCTCATGTTGCAGCTCCTAGCAGCTGTGCCATCTGTATTCCTTTTGCAACTAGTTTTGACTGCGCAGTCTTTAATGTGGGGCACAGCCATTTGCCAGAACTACATTTTGTTGCAGAGAAAGTGAGGGGGGGCTTGAAAAAGACAGTAAAATCTACACAGTCCCCTCCAATCATCACCTCCTCGCCCTCAGCTAGGAAGCTGAGATGACGAACACCCCCCAGCCCCCAAAGCACCCCAGGAACCCATTGCATAACTGGGGCAGAAACAGAATGTCTGCACCCGGTAGCTAAAGTACCTCTCCCTAGCCAGTCTAGACCAGCTCCTACCAATCGTTACAGGCTGTAAGGAAGGCAGAAAGGTTGGGTGTCCTGCACTTCTCCCTTCTTGCTCCATGATTTGACTCTCCCTCTGCTATGGTTGTGTTTAGGAGAATCCCATCCGCAGGCATGAGATTACCTAACACTGCAAATATGTTCCACCCCTCCGCACCATAACAATTTAATGCAGTCTGCCTCACTTTTCACTCCTCTCATCCTCTGGTCCTCACCACCCACCATCCCTTTCCAGATCCACAACTTCAGCTTGTGGATTCGCGGATATCGCTCGAAAATCCCCTCAAACCACTGTTCGTGAATAGCGGGACAAAACGTTCGGCTTGTTTTGAGGGCACGAACAAGCGTTCGCACGCGCTCGCGGATCCTGATCCAACGCATGTGAATGCCAAACTCCTTCTGAAGAATGGGAGGTGTGTGGGGGGGGTTAATTGAAGGGAGCGCAGACGAATGGTGGGCCTTATGAGGTGATGCCTTTTATTTGAAATCTGATCCCATCCCAGTGGTTACCAGAAGAAAGGAGGTGTGAATTACTTTACCCTGCTCTGCCGTGGACTCAAAGGCCAGCGCTTTTACAGTGCTGATTTATTTCCCCTGACCCACACTGTGGTAAAACAAAATAGCGGGGGAGGCAAAGACAACGTTAATCCCCGCTGGGTACAACGCAATGCAATGCGTCCGGGCTCGGTTACAGGAGCAGATTAGTGAACGCACACAAGCCTGGCATAGCCTTGGGCAAGATGCCCCTTTGTTTACATGCACGCACACACGCACAAATACACACACATACTCACTCCATCCTTATCCCACTCATCATACATTACAGAGAGCCAAGCACGGTGTGGTGTGTTGGGTGGAGTGGGAGTGGATTATCTAGCCAGTCTGAGAGTGGGGAATTCCGTTCTTCACACCCGCTCACAAAGGCAGTTTTCTGTTTTCCACGGCTAGTGAGTGATACACAAATATGACCCACTAATGGGATTTGTAGGAACGGTTCCTGTACTCCTCAGGCACCCAAAGTGGGGTCCTCACCCTGCATGCACACAGACGCTGCTGCTCCGGACTGGAGGTGAGCACCATGGGAAATGTCAGCGCTGAAGCCAGCTGCAGACAACTGAGACACAGGTGGATGGAGATAGCATGGAATTGATAAAACAAGGCCTGATGTTTGCCACTGGTCATCAGAGGAAGCCATGAGGTACTAAGTCATTGGCAAGGCTACGTTAGGATGGACATTGTAGGAAGGCTGTGTTTGGGTCTGCCTAATTAGCTCTGGCCATGGAGTCTATGGTGAGCCCTCAGAAATATGCCGGATATCCACCTGCCAGCCACAGAGACAGTTAATATGAACACATATACACAGACATCCAGATACACACACACAACCCTTCACAAAGAAGCGCAGCCTTAAAAGCCATCCATGTTGAAGGGTCTCCTGATTCCCAGTTAGGGTACGCTGCACTGCAGCCTCCTTGTGTCCCATTCACTGATGATGAGGGCTGAATCCTAACAAGGTCATGTAAAGTCCATGGCATGTGGTCACTGGCGAGATGTGGGGCCAAGCCAGTAATTAGACAGCTAAAGTTAATTGTCTCTAATTACAGCGAGATGACACACGGGTGCTCGCCTGCCACGAGTGTGCACCATCGCCACCGCCTGTTCGCCACCAGCCTTGCCTGCAGCCCCGCCCAGGTCTTGGGAACAGGGACCCTTGAGCAGCAGCTGCCATGTCAAATAGATTTGGAACACTTGAGTAGGGTTTTATTTGGCTTTGTAGAAAGGCAGCAGCCTGGCGACCACAAAAATGGGGTGAGCTAAAATTCTGAGGGGGCACAGGATGGCCTGGGGGGTACAGGAGTGACACGAACACACACCCTTCCACCCACCCACAAACACACACACATGAGCACCCGCAGGAGAGCACCAGTTTACTCACACACACGCCAAACACAAGCCGTGACACATGCATGCACACACAAACATTAGCCATAAGCCTGAAGGAAATAACGCATTTTCTTCCACATGCATGCGCTCACATTCACACACACACGTGCACGCGCGCGCGCGCACACACACACACACAG
>JABJVR010000002.1:2162990-2176924 GCA_025773905.1 Chitala chitala | reverse complement strand
CGCATTTTCTTCCACATGCATGCGCTCACATTCACACACACACGTGCACGCGCGCGCGCGCACACACACACACACAGACACACACACACACACACGTTCACTGGAACACACGGCGCACCTGGTCAGGGGAGTGAGAGTGATTAGCGATGGGGTTTGGGGAGCCGGCCGGGCCGAGTTGGGTTTTTATTAACACTCGCAAATCTATTCCCATCCCAAGCAGTGCAGCCAGTCAGACGCTAATGACAAGGGTGATGCTGGTGGCACTGTAGCTGCTTAGCGTTCTTTAGCTCGTAAAGAAGCCCACGGCCCCCCCATGTCATTTACAGCCCAAGTAACATGACAAGGAGTCTGGGCTCGGAGCAGGTATCCTGTCCCATGGCACCAAAGCCTTTGTCACGCCCACTGAGAGTGCTGCTCCTGTGACACACGATAAAATAAAACACTTCTGCTTCAAAGGATAGAGTGTAGCATGTCCTCAGTGCCTCACGCCTCTCTGGGGACAATGGCTCTACCTCACCCTCCCTGATCCCAAGGGACACCACCTCTCCCCCTTTAATGATGGGTGGCATGTGTCACGACCCGCTCCGGACACTGAGCTCGGATGCTGGAGTCAGGGATACAGAGTGGCGCTGCAAACACAGCTCTACCCACAACCTGCCTTTCACTGCTCACACTGAGACACACACAAACACACACACACACACAAATGCACATAGTTATATTTGACAGATACAAAAAACACACCCTGTTGTCTAGCTGTCGTTTCCAAAATTCCCCCAATGTCTTTCTTTCTCTCTCTCTCTCCCTCACACACACACACACACAAATCCATAGAAGAAACACACATTCTCCTTCTACAGAGTTGTTATAAACTGAGGTAAATAGGGCTGAATGTCTTTCCATGGACTCTGCTATGATAACTAAAGGGCAGTATGCTTCTTTAGACCGTGATAACGAAATCATAGTACGCTGCTTCTTTGGGCCATCATAACTAAATCACAGTGTGGCTGTTGACAACGATAACTAAAGCGCTCAGTGCTTCTCTAGACGGCAGCAAAGAGTACTGCGTCGGGCCGTGAGTGACAGACCTGTTTGCAGTCTGTAATTGTGACAACTTTGCAGTAAATTGATCTGGCCCTTGTAGCATCCCCTAATGAGACAGCGCGAGCTGAGCACTGTTTATTGTCTTCCATTACACAAGGAGGTGCCCTGCCATGTCATCGATTGTACCAGGTCTTCAGGCTCAGTCACTCACCTCAATCGACTGTGCTGCATTCACTCAGTCTGTCACGCACCCGCCGACTGTGCCAGTGCTACGCTAAACCTCACTTTCAGCTTTTGACTGCGTTAACATGTGCCGACCCCTTCCCTTGTGTCGAACACGCCAGCAGTTTTTCCATGCATTTGACTGTGCCGTGTTTACAGTTCACCATCTCTTTCATGTATTTTACTTCTGTCAAACTCATGTTTAACATTTCGTTCATCTGCTGTTTTTACACGGCACATTTCTGGAGTGTTCACTAAAGAATATTGCAAACATGGTCAACAGGAAATTTGGTGTTTGTATGTGGTAAATACACTGTAGAAGTGGGAAATTTCAGTTACAGCATTGACCTTACTGGGGCTTTTGCTGATGGCCCCTTCCTGTCTCAAGCCTGGCAAGTACCCACATAGATGATTCTCCTTTAGATCGCTCACCTGTCAACATGATTTCCACAGCTTCTGTACCGTCAAGATCCGCACCTCTGCATATCACTCCACCCATCTCCCAATGTTTTCCTGACCAGCCTGCAGTCATGGTGTCACCAAGGAAACCACAGCAAAAAAGAATCACCCACGAGACACTTGGCCCAAAGTCTCTTGTGACACACATCAGTAGAGAGATCAACAAAAGACACAAAACCAACACTTACATAGACAAACACAGGTCCTACATAGCAGCCCCTTTGAAAGTTACGTAACACCACCCAAACACAAAGTATAGAACAGAACCATCAGCCACCTGTCCTCTAAAAGGAACTGGACAAGAACACAACTACCAGACATTCCATCTCACAGTTCTTCTTCAAACTGCGATGGCAACAATATTACCATAGAAATTAAATTAAAAGAAATAATAAAACCAAACTGTGTTTGCGAGGCTGCCATTTACTTCACACTGGTGGGTTTACGCTCTGTGTGTGTGCTGGAACATAGATGCCAGCGGGTCACACAGCACAGCAGTTGAGTGGGTGTCAGTGCCGGTAGGGGGGACAGAACAGTGACGGGTCTCCAGGCACACTGAGCTCACTCGCGACCAACGTGGCCTCTCCGCCCCTTGGAGGAGAGATGACACCATTTGCTGTTTAAAGGCCTAACCAAGGTGGAGTCAGTAAGCGGTCTCCAATAGGACCGTCCCTTCATTAGCACTTTTACACAAAAAAAAAACTTTTCGTAATGTTAAGACACGTGACTGTGTCGACTCCTTTATCTTAAGTGTTAGAAGATGAAAGTCACATAAGAAAATCACAAATGACATGTCCATTTTCTGTTCTTTTTTATTATTTTAAAAAGTACTGAATACAAATTACATTCACGGGTACCCCTTTGGACCTCAACAAAGCCAAATTACTTCTAACGCTAGTATAGGTATACGCACATTGATAAAATGCATTAGCAGCTCAGTTTAAAGACAAAATGATCTTACTCAAATGCTCAATGAGGAAAATCATTTCATTTGAATAAAAATAAATGTGCTGTAGACATAAAATCCAGCATCCATGAAAATATCATCTATATACTGTATAATTTAAATAAATCGGAAGGATAACAACATCTCTTCAAGCATGTGGAAATATCTAGAAGCTCAACTAGATTTGCTATGTTGGTTTTTTATTTTATTTATTTTTATTTTTTTTACTTGCCACTGATAATGGCTAAATATCACTTTCAGAAAGGAGATGCTCTTTGAGTCCTTTTGTCCAAAACTATGGTGGAGTGAGTAACCCCTAGACTGGCTTCATTGTATTACGCTTTTCAATTTCATTCAAGGCCTTAAAAGGAGGTTTTTTTTTTTTTGATTTCTCACAAGCTCCTTGCATTTGAGGCAACTCTCTTCGCAGTTACTTTAAGTGATTTGGTTCACATCAGTGGCTTTGGCTAGTGCCTGGGTTTATTCACAAAGAAATCAGCAGAAAGGAAGAAGAGCAGGCTCATGTGGACATCGCACAGACCCTTCTAGGGTTACAGGACATTAACTGATCAATACCGTTCCTCTCGCCTTCGTTACAGAGGTGTGAGACTGCATCCGGGAGCAGCTCTGAAACCTACCTGCAAAAAACCAACGCTGATAAGTTAGACTGCCACCCAGTGGAGTCCCCTCCACAGAGCAGCACCACCTGGGCGGCACGCAACCCAGGGTCAGCAGACAAAGTTATACTTCGGCTCAATGGTCCTTAGTGAGCCAGAACCTCCGGCAAGGGGTCAGCAAAGGACATTTCAGCACAAGAAGGCAGCAAAAAATGGAAAACACCCAAAAAGAGGAGTAGGCAATCCAGGCAACGCAATCGGTCCAACAGTCATTGATTAAATCCTCATGGAGAAGGAGATCACAGACATAGGAGGCAGTTTCTCTCTGGGAAAATGCACTTTTTAAAAAGAGGAAGAAGGAAAAAAAGAGATGAGAAAAATTCTATGGCGCAACTGTGAAGTTTGTCCTCAGAAAAGACAATGCAGGAATTTCAGATTTTTAATTTTTTTTTATCCTCGCAAGCAAATTTTTATTTTTATTTCCACAACAAAACGGGGCGTCACCGATAACTGATAAACGTCAAGCGATAACGTCGATCGCGACCACAGGCGAGGGAGGGGAGGGTCGGACAGAAATGCTCCTCGGAGTGCAGCAATGGAGAAGGCGTGTGCACCAAAATCAGATTTATTGGCAACTCGGGGAAAAAAAAATTGAAAGAAGTGTGGCGTTTATATTTTTTTAAGGCAGTCTTTTTTGGCCGGCCCCCTTCTGTCGCTCACCGCTCGAGCCCGCACCTACGGGAGGATAAATACGACTTACCAGTCACACAATGGAACGGATAGTTATTCCATGCAAAAATAGCAAAGTTAGAGGGGGGAAAAAAAAAATATATCACACAATATAAATTTACAAGTAGGTAAGCTTTAGGGTATGTTAAACTTTAGTATGTTAAACCAATGCTAATCTCATTTGCTATGGTTAAAATAATGCGATGGTCTGGTCAATCCACTAAACTAATTCTACTGTCTGAACATACCGCTAAGGTAATGATCCTCTGTACTCTTAATGCTAATCTGAATGGTACATTCTGAGTGTTGTTGACTTGACTGCTCTTTCTACTCATGCTGCCTCCTGTAAAGTAGTGGTATGATGTGTACAGCAGGAAGTCACATGACTACTAGGGAGAGGAGCTCATGGGTGCTGCAGGTGCACGCTGTGGGCGCTGAGTGTGGCTACGGCAACCGAGGACGTTTATGTCGTTTGCGGTTTTGGTCAGGCATCAATTGGTTCTGGGAGTATCAAAAAGCATTTCTCCCAGCGAAGAGCTCAGAAGTGAGCTGTGCCTCTTGCTCCACAGAGAAAAATGAGTTCATGTAAAGGCCATCTCCACAACCACATCCAAGCCCGATAGCTCCCTGAAACAATCACTGCCGAAAGCATGACGACTCCATCGCAGGTCTCGCTTGAATCTGTCGAACCTCGGCGACGGCGCCTGCCACAGCCGCAGCATGCTAGAAACTGCCTCAATCACGACACGCAACAGCCAGAGCGCTGAGCGCTCAGACTGCGGGCTGCAGCTAACCCTGCACCGACTCCATGGATTGTGCCGACCAGCTTCCCGCAGAACTACAGCTCATGACAAAACTCGCGCGGCTCCTTCCGCTCAGGATCTGAAGGGTGGGGGGGCTGCGGCGGTGTAATTTTACAAGGGCTGAGGGGCCATAGACAAGATGCTTTTTATAACCACAGCCAAGTGAGTGGTCCCTGGTAATAACCATCCCCACGCCTGCCCCTGAACACCAAATCTGGGCTAATGAGCCTTGCAACCTGCCACAGAGCTTGTTTAGCAACCCCACACACAGGTCAGTTCCCGGCAGCCTCGTTTTGCCTCTTTGCACGACATCATCTCCTAATTGGGCTTGTCCCGCCCAGACTGTTGGCTTGATCCTAGAGCAGGGCTGCCGCAGAGCAGAGGCCGACGGGGCCTCCTGCCGTTGCAGTAACTCTTTGATGACGCCGCACCATCGACACATGAGCTGCCCCCCCTCCCCCCACTCCGGGTGGCTCTGCACAGAACACAAACACGTCAGCCGCACACAGACAAGACCGGGACCCGGAACGATCTCCCGATTCCCTCTGCCGTCAAAAGCTGTCTGTTGGATCCAGCCTTTGGATGCTCAACGTTTCACTGAATAGTGGTTCTCCATGGGGCCCACTGCAAACACAGCATTATGGGAAATGCACGTATATGAAGACACACTTTGTAATATTGATTGAAAGTCAAATCTGAATACAGAGAAGTACTAAAACAGCTGTATTTATTATCAAAAGACTGTGAGAAGAAATCCTGCTCCCATCAGTATAATATACAGCAGCATATAGTAAATTATTCATAATGAAAGCTACAGTATGTACGCCATTTGTATACGTCCATCTCCTATAAATAATATGATCTTTTAAATAATAATATAATAACTACTGTATAAGCACACAACGTCAGCAGTACAACAGTAAAAGTCTCAGTGGTGATGTGTGAACACTGCTCAGATGTATAGCATGTCTTCAACATATATACTGCTGATGGAAAACTCAAGAGTGCCAGTCATCCAGAGAAAAAGTGAAACTCAAAGCCATAATCTGTGCATCTCACGTTCTGAAAGCAGGGACCTGCTGATTCGAAACTCCAGGGCTTACCGACTGTGGAAAAGCCACAATAATTAGAAGCTATTTCACAGAGCCGCTGTGCGCCCTTCTTATCGTCGTCTCTTGTTTTGACCCGAACGCATGCGTTCAACGGGGGAAAAACAGCTTGACTGTACTGATATGAACAGAACGCATGCACTGCAAGATTCCCATTAAAATTCGCTGCAATGATGGATTCATCCCATTTCAAAACCAGCCAAAAAAAGCACCAGCGCAACAAGAGGGAACTGGTTTTTCATATATTTATTTATTTTTCGATCTGAAATCGAATGATATACTAACAGATATAAGAACATCCAACTGCGGTAAAGCCATTGATTCTTGGCGTCAGTGCTGACAGTCACAGATTGCAGCCTGGGGACATCCATGTCATATTCACTACCTTTGTTTACAACAAATTAGATTCTCATGAATTACAACTTATGCAGGGTGCACGTATGGGGGGAGATGGGTGTGTTCTGTGTGTGTGTGTGGAGTACAGAAACGTTGATGCGCGTACCCTGTTTATAAAAGACGGTACGTGTAAATGCTGAGAGATGCGGCTTTAGGGCGACTGTAACACTTATACATCCCAGTGTTGGAAAAAACGGTAGTGCTCTTAAACGTTGGCATTCATGGGTTTAAAACTGGATGGGGCACAAAAACACTGATGTGCCTAGCTGCAGATGGAGAAGAGCATTTTTAAGCAGCGATGGGCGTGGCATTAGATGGAGAACTGTAGATGGAGTAATACACACAGGCTGTTAAGCCTCACTCCCAGCCAGGACATATATATAAAAGGCCTGCACTACATTTCTTTTGGCTGCACTTAAAACAGGGGAATGAAAGTGAGCAGGGAGCGTGGCGGAGAGGAGAAGCCGTGGGCTATGTTCGTTATCAAAAACACATTAACCGCCATTGGAGTACAGCGCCAGGCGGCGCGCTGCAGTAATCCACACACGTTTCTGAAGGCTGCATTATTAAAACCTCTTTCTGTCCTGCACTGTTTGAAGGCTCATCTGATTGCTGGTCGGCCAGGTAGCTTTTCAGTGCAGGCTTTCCGGTGCAGAATCCCATGCCGCGGGTCCTCTCGTTAACACAAAGCCATCTGGCGGTGAGAGCATGCACCTAAACACACTCCGTGCCCATGAGCACTTCAGTCCCACGCCATACACACGCACACGCGCACACACCGGTGGTGCACCCTTCCAGCTTGGCAGGTCTACCAAGATGAATTATGCCTCATAAATTTCCATCTTTGCTCGCTGTTTAACTGGAAAAATGACACAAATAAAGATTCATACCCGCAATAAATAATTCTGTTGTCTGTCAATATGTTGGTAACAGGATCTTTGTAGATGCCGTTTTTCCCCAGAGCTCAGGTTTAAGGAGGAGAACAAAAACGCGGCATATGCTGGTCTCTGATGGTGATGATATGAAAGAGGACAAGTTCTTCTTTTATTGCTATTGGCTGCTGCATTCCTGCGTATATTGAAACTGGATACATCCATCTTAACTGTCTTCCCCTTTCCTCCGCCATAATTAATCTAACGTCATTCCTTTCCACTTTACAAGCCATACTGGAGCGCACTGTTGTTGTAACATTACAAGGTTTTGAATGAAAACCCATTAAGATCCATAAAGTTTTCCGTTCTGCTCCACCCCAGAAGTCATCAGAACTGAAGGCTGCCTTGAACGTGTGCATCCTGGTGTTGTGCTCCACGATCGGTTCGATGCTGTCTGAGGCAGTGTACTAAATTAATACTGCCTGTCGGTTTTATCCTCTCCAAAAAAGCAGTTTCCAGTAAACATCGTGAATGTGAAATAAGAAGCTTAAGTAATATCCTTAAATAATTAATCATACTTTCACAGGTCCAAACATTTATCTGTTCTGGCTGAGACAATGTTCGGCAGACTCTTACGTGTTCCGTCTGAGAGTAAAATGCACAGTCCACAGACGTATAGCTGACTGTGTGCATATAGGTGAAATCAAATTACAGAACCTAGTAAAATAAGCTAATTTAAATGTTTTAAGTTTAGATGGAATGCTTTCTTGCTTTAACATCTGATTGCTGATTAAAGAGCAGTAAGAGTTTTGGCTCCGAACTCCTGGGTTTCCTGTTGGCTGACATTTTGTCTCAGTCCCCCACGGTGCTGGCACTCAGGATCGGCCATTTTGGCTCTGCGGCTCACTGTGGCCTGTTAGTCTACACGCAGGATCAGCCACATCAACCCTCGCTTCCAGTCAATTCGGAGGCAGCGTTGCTTAAGTCTGCGATTCCCTGTAAACTGAAAACAGCTATTTTTGCTAAAGCCAATGTGTACAATCCTATTTTTTAATGCAAAAACACTGGTTTAAACGAGAAAGGAGAGATCACTATCACAAGATCATCCTATTCAGATAATCCTTGAGTTTTACCATTGCTTTTGGTTCCTCCCCTCAGTTCGTTTTTATATTGTGCTGTTTCTCTCCTTTTGTCCTGCCTTATCTTGTTTTCGTTCAGCCTTCCCCCCCTCTCCGTATGCTGCCGAAACATATTGCGGACACAGTGGGATGCGAGGCCGTCCTAAACCCACCAGTGGTGTCTGAGGGCAAGCAGCGGGTACTGCTTTTGTTATGATCTGCATGGCACGGGCAGGGTGGCAGGGTTACCCGCACAGATTCATTGTAGAGCCTAGAAGCTCCTGCCAGAGCCCAGCACGGGTGCCCCGACCGTGCCTGCTCTTCCATCCTGCTAGCAGAGAGCAGGAACGCTGTGACGAGGTCCAGGATGTGGGGGCAGTGAGCTGGGAGGAGGGGGGCAAGGGGAGGCGGCAGTACTGCAGTGCCTCTGTTGTTCAGGAGCTTCCATGTGACGTTTGCCCGTTCCCACCCAGCGGTCATAACCATGGAGACAGGATGCAGTGCGCTCCATCCAATCAATGCCCATGTGAGGCCCAGGCTGGTGCGCCAGGGGCGCAACGATGAAACACAAGCTAAACACTGAGGGCGCAGCGCAAACCTGGCAGGTCAAACCCCAGAAGTTCCTCTTTGTCCTTTCATCATTTATGAACCTCAAAATAGAGAACAGCTGGTGGTCTCTGTTGTGCAGGCCACGACTTTCGCTGTAGCTGAGCAAACAGAACGGGGAACAAACTGTTTCAGGGGGAACAGTCCCGCAGAACACTCAGCAGCATCCCACAGCAGTCAATCATAAGGTGTTCCTCAGGTGGACTAATGACCTCATACCTCCCGGTACACCTGTTCTAGCACAAACACACCATGCCTCGCCTATTCTAAATCCCTTTTAGAAGATAGAGAGAAGTGCTGGACTTAGCAGGACTCACTCAAAAGAACCCTCACACAGTGAAACCCTGTTCTCATCGAGATAGTGGATCTGAAGAACAGTGAAAAGACATATCCGATTAAGCACTTGGCATGTGGGCCATTCTTATATAAAAGTGAACAAAATCCATGAAAGAACCTAAGGGGAGACACGCTTATCTCTTACATCTTCACTCTGCGGCAAAAAATAAATAAAAAATTCAGCTGAGAAGCTCTGTGGAGGGTGTGCGCCCCTGTCCAGAGAGCGTGGGCGGACAGTACCACTGATGTGGAACCACAGCGTGTGGCACTATTCTGTCCCCATTGAAGCGGGACATAGTACCCACTCTGCCTCTCACACGCCCATGCTTCAGGAAGTGAAATCTATTGAAATAAACAGTGGGGCTGTCTGCCCGCAGGCCACGTCTCCATGCCAACCACTCACGATTAATCCTCTTAACGAGAATCTTCTTCTCTGGATGTGGCTAGCACGCTTGTTGACATTGCTAATGCCCCTTTGTCTACAACGCAGTCGTATCACACCCCACTCACTGTCCATATCGCTCACTCACTGCCCATTACCAACTGCGTGCCATGGTGAGTTTCACCCCCCCTGCCAGCTGCTCTCACTCCTTCTCTTCTCTCACTCCCCAGCTTCAGCCCCCTCCTGTCCTCATAATCATTTTTATTTCACTTCTGTGTGCATATATATATGTATATGTGTGTGTGTGTGTGTGTGTGTGTGTGTGTGTGTGTTGGGGGCGGGATGGAGTTTGGTTTTAGGTTTTTTATTGGTGAGAACAAACTCAAAAAATGTCCCAAAAAACGTAATTACTGAAAAACAAATTTGGGCACGTCGCCAGAAAGCCCCACGCCTTTATTAAAAATTCCTTCAGCTTAACAATGACAATGAACCAACAAATATTTTTTATTTGTTTTTTTTATTTTATTATTTATTTTATTTTATTATTACTATTTTTAGTTTAAAAGAGAAATCTCCTTTGAAAAGATATAGTGCAATTTGGGTGCGGTGTGTGACTGTCTGTGATACCTGAGCACCTGCGCATAATGCCATGATCTGCAGTTAGTACTGCTGACATAATCAATTTTGCATCCCACAGAGCTATAAATGCAGCAATCAAATATGTTTATGAAATCATACAACTTAAATACCAAGAATTTTCCCAAACTGAGCAACCCTCCGTATGCTGTTTCTTTACTGAACGCACAGTCAGATGGACAGTGTTACAACAGAGCCATATAGCCGTGCCCTTCAATGCACAGAGAGATGTGTGCTACCACACAGCTTCCCTTGTGTGCTTGACAACGGTCCAATCTTTATACGTTTAATTAGGAAAAGCACTAATTAGCCTTGTGTTAAAAAAAAAAAAAAAGAAACTGCAAATTTACCTTTACATCCATTCGGGTGTTTTCGGTGGTTAAAAGAAATATAGGAAAATAAATTCATTGTAGAAGTACATACATGTCATAAGCGTAGGTTGATTATTTTTTTTTTTTTCTTTTTTCAGTGCTGATCACAAATTAATTTCCTTTTTGATTTATCAAATGTAACTGTCAGTGTTTTTTTTTTTTTACTGTTCATCTTTTTGTTCACAAATTGACTTGAAAGGTATAAGGGAAACCCTTAAAGCAACAGCAAAAATGAGAAAAGAGAGTTCTGTGTGGGAGGCTTAAATCCGTCACCCCCCCCCCCCCCAGTCTTCTCTGTTCGGATGACTGCTCATGTTCTGGTGACATCATGTGACCCGTAATGTACAATTTCTCCCCTAAAGGAGGGTCACGCAGCACGAACACAGCCCCTCCCCTAGCTGCAAGTCACTCAGCCCCTCATGCCTGCACAAATGCAGACACATGCATACAATGTGCCTCTTGCCCCGAAGCAAGTCAACCTCCTCTAGACCTTTTCTTCTGCTCTCTGTCCTGCCCAGCAAAGTCAAACCACTGCCTTCTTTTCAGGAACACAGAGAAAACACTTTTTCGTTAACATATCACATCCTGTCAATCTCCATCATTAAGGCATACCTCTGTATATTACAAAAGGGCTGTTTGTTACCAATAACATTCTTTGTTTGTGGCATCGTGACTATTAAAGTACTTTTTAACCCTACTCCATGTCAGGAACCATCACTGCTGCAGTAATACTGTGACCTGTGTTCATGTAGTCACTGCTGCAGTAATACTGTGACCTGTGTTCATGTAGTCACTGCTGCAGTAATACTGTGACCTGTGTTCACGTACTCACTGCTGCAGTAATACTGTGACCTGTGTTCCTGTAGTCACTGCAGCAGTAATGCTGTGACCTGTGTTCGTGTAGTCACTGCAGCAGTAATACTGTGACCTGTGTTCATGTAGTCACTGCTGCAGTAATACTGTGACCTGTGTTCATGTAGTCATTGCTGCAATAATACTGTGACCTGTGTTCATGTAGTCACTGCTGCAGTAATACTGTGACCTGTGTTCCTGTAGTCACTGCAGCAGTAATGCTGTGACCTGTGTTCGTGTAGTCACTGCAGCAGTAATACTGTGACCTGTGCTCATGTAGTCACTGCAGCAGTACTACTGTGACCTGTGTTCATGTAGTCACTGCAGCAGTAATACTGTGGCCTGTGTTTGTGTAGTCACCATAGCAGTAATGCTGTGACCTGTGTTTGTGTAGTCACTGCAGCAGTGATACTGTGACCTGTGTTCCTGTAGTCACTGCAGCAGTGATACTGTGACCTGTGTTCGTGTAGTCACTGCAGCAGTAATACTGTGACCTGTGTTCATGTAGTCACTGCAGCAGTAATGCTGTGACTTGTGTTCATGTAGTCACTGCAGCCGTAATGCTGTGACCTGTGTTCATGTAGTCACTGCAGCAATACTATTGTGACCTGTGTTCGTGTATCACTGCAGCAGTACTACTGTGGCCTGTGTTTGTGTAGACACCATAGCAGTAATGCTGTAACCTGTGTTTGTGTAGTCACTGCAGCAGTAATACTGTGACCTGTGTTCATGTAGTCACCATAGCATTAATACTGTGACCTGTGTTCCTGCAGTCACTGCAGCAGTAATGCTGTGACCTGTGTTCCTGTAGTCACTGCAGCAGTAATACTGTGACCTGTGTTCGTGTAGTCACTGCAGCAGTAATGCTGTGACCTGTGTTCGTGTAGTCACCAAAGCAGTAATACTGTGACCTGTGTTCGTGTAGTCACCAAAGCGGTTATATTATGCTAGGTTCATGCTGTGACTCCAGTAGAAGCAGGACAGCAGCTAGCTGTGTACAAACAAGAAACAGTGGAGTAGCTTATCTCACTGACACACCTCGGCCATCTGTACCTGTATCAGTCATTTTAGCTGAAATGGGCATTCAGCAAACCTGTAGTAACTCCATTGACGGAATACTGAGCATTCCCAATTTTCTGGCAAAAAAAAAAAATGTGGAAGAGAACAGGAAAAGAGACAAGGGCCATGTCCGTTTACTTTACATAACTGCATATTCAGTGGTTATGTGAATCATTAATTTTTCATGGTATCTTCAAATGAGACTCAGTGTCGATTTGGACTAGGATGTATGTAAATTCAGAAATGAATATTGGCTGGGTTATGATGATGCTTCGTATATGGATCAGCACACTTTTTCCCCACTGTGTCCAACTTAGTTTTGGCCAGATAATGGAACTGCAACATGGAATTTATGAAAGTACAGTGAGCACTACACATTCAGACTAAAGGGGAACATGATGCCAAAGGAAGAAATATGACTCCACATCTGAAGTCCCTTTTCATTGGCTAGAGTTCAGCTTATCTGAATAATGTAGCACCTTCACTGAAACCAGACAGAGAGGACACAAGGTCCATGAGGTGTTTTCGTTTGAAAAACAAATGATTAAATCTCTGTAAGTAATGTCTGGTTTTTTTTTTTTTTGGTCAATATTTCAGACGGTTCGTAGATTTTGCACTAAACATTTCCATTTTACTTTTACAAACTAATCTGCTGCAGCCTTAGCACTAACTTTCAGTAATATGTAGGCTGCGCTACTACTACAGTTTTTTTTTCCCCACCAGATAATCCTCTCGATTGTCATATGTGCCATGGATAAAGAGTGGATAACCCATGTTCTACAATAGATTTAAATCAGGTCACTGATATACAGATTCACAGTAAGGGTAGCATGCTTTAAGGACCCATGGATAATATGTTATTATACATAAACAGTTAGGATGGGATCAGTACAGCTGTTTTAAAAAAAATCTACTTGGAAACACTATCTCACCGATGAATCCGTCCATCTCTGCCTCCCACTCTTCCCCCAACATCCATTTTCTCTGACGTCTTTTCCAAAGACCGTAGACAGGGTAGTCATCTCTAATTAGCATCTGCCAGCGTGTTGTTTATAGGTTGGTGCGAATAAATAAAATCATTTTTGTTTTCAAATGATCTTCATTATCTTTTAAGTATTTAAAAGACTGCTGCTAATTTCAATAATTATTGTCGTTGGAGTGTTTAATGGAATTCAATTCAGAAACGATTAGCCACCGATTAGTGTCCCCAAAGTTGGCTAGTAAAAGTATGCCGTTTGGAAGTGACATTCTTTTTTATAGGCAACGGGGTACGACTGGTCACGCTGTCCTTCTCCAGTTACCACCGTGCATTAATAAAAGCTTTAAAATGCCATGCAAAAAAACATTAGGTTAAAAGAAAATCTGATTAATTAAAAA
>JABJVR010000002.1:2149799-2153839 GCA_025773905.1 Chitala chitala | reverse complement strand
CTCACACACACACACACACACACACACACACACACACACACACACACACACACACACACACACACACACACTCCTGCCTGGCTCCTAGGGGGTCTGAGTACACAGCTTACTGAGTGACAACTGTAGCAGTGAACAGTACATTTAGACCTGCGAATAGCCTAACAGCATAGAAGGAGGACCTAAGGGTGGTAAGAGTTGCGAACTGATGCTAAGCATGTGAAGACAGACTTGGCCTGGTGTGAACTCTAACCTATGAAACGTGTAAAGTGGACATGGTTGGCTTCAGCAAGCTGCAGCCACAGCTGAGAAGAGGGCATGGCCCGTAGTTTCTATTAAAGATGGGTTAATGTTTAACCCTGTTGTAAATGGCATGTCCAACATCTTTGTCACCACCGTCACACAGTACAGTCATCTCTGTGTTCACTGTTCACCGTCAGCCTCTGTCACTTTCATTACTGCCACAACAGGCTAGTTCCAAAGATGCTCTTTATCCGCGTTAAGTCACAGATGTGTATCCTGTAGCCATACTGACATTCAGCAGTCTCCACATGGTCTCTGTGTGGTTTGTATGCTCTCTGTTATGTAGTTTGTATAATACATACATGTGGTTAACAGATGGTCCATGCATGGTTTGTACGCAGTCAAAACACAGTAAGGTGGAAGCACAGATCTGATTGTAGCCGAGTGTATTTTTTGAGTGAGTTTAATGTCTGTGCACATACGTGTGTGTGTGTGTGTTTGAATGCGCTGTACTTGCTACATGGATATCATACGGGAGTTACTTTCTTCCACAAGCAGTGGCAGGGTGAGGTGGGCCGCAGCTGTGCACCCTGGGGGCAGGGGGTGGGGAGGGGGGTTGGTTGGCACACAGCCAGTGCTGCCAGCTTCCATCAAAGATGCTCATTTCAGTGATAGGGGCTGTTTTTCAGCTTCATATTGCAGCTCAGAGGTATCAGCACCCCCACGTCTATACCTCAGTCAGAGACAAGAAAGCATCAGGTTTGTAGTACACTGAGTACCGACTGTTCCCTGTGTTCCCACCTTTATTTTGGAGGGGGGGGGGTCCATAAACCCACACATTTTGGCATGTTCTTTGGTAACTCTGCTGTTCTTTGACAATAAACATAACCCATTTCTGGTATTTCTTTTAAAAGCAAGAAAACCCATTCTGTTTTCCAAAAACAAGACGTTTGTTGGCTTTGCAAACAGTCTACTGTGCATTCCAGTGGACAGAAGCACACACACAACAAGCTGTGCTTCACACAGACTGATCTCTGTGCATGCATTTTAAACCCAAAGCGTCTCCTGTGCAGTACGGCAAAATTAATATGGAGACGGTTGCTTTGCTGAAAGTACAGTTTTGAGTGCACATCTGGAAGAACCTTCATTGGAAGTTCTACGAGAATAAACATGTATTTTTGTTGGTGAATGTGGAGTTCTTTAAGTACAGAGCTCTGTGAGAATATTGGTCCTATGAGAGCGGGGTGATCCTTTGAGAACACCGGGGTTCTGTGGGAACGGACTTGCTCAGCTCACCCCAGCTTTGATAAATCCTCAGTGGTCTCTGCTTCCTCTCCCTGGCCGTTCTTCCTCCTCAGCTCTGTTCGTCCTCATTAACCACTTCCTCTCTCTTCAGTCTGGGGGTGGGGGGAGGGTGTGCCAGGGATTGGGGCAGAAGCCACATCAAGCCGATTCTCGTATGCATCGGCCCCTACTGTCGTGCCAGGTCACATCTGAGCATCCTCTTGGCCTCGTGGACTCCTTCAAGGCCTGTGCTCTTTCCACTGTTATCTGCTCACTGTTTTCTAAACACTTTCAACTCTGAAGAGGTTCTGAATGCCACAGGAAGTCAGCGGCGCTGGAGCGAAACAGCTCGTCGTCAAAATAAACTGTTAGTGATGAGCAAGCCTCGTGTCATTCTGTGACAATCAAAACAGGAATAACCGCTAAAAAGCAGCGCATGCAAAACAAACACAATCGTAAGCATTGTCATTTGGAGGTGAAATGTGTAAAACGCTGATACTCTCTGTCTAATGTCTATCAAAAGCGAACTTTAAGCTGCCGTAAGCAGTCGCTGAGCACCTTCACCTGAAAGTGTAACGACCCTGACGCGACTGAGACAAGCACTTTTTGGTCGCATCGCTATCACGCGACAACCGCACTCAGAGCTCGATTTGAAACACGTTGTTTTCCATTACAAACAGACAACAGGATTCAAACTGACCTACATCCGCTTTCCCTACTGTCAAAACACATCCATCCCCGTTTGTTACCTTAATGGAGTTTGAAGATCGAACAGAATGCAGCCTGGATAAGCCGAATCTGAGAGTTGTTGTTTATGGTTCTCAAATATGATTGAATTTATTCGTGTTTCTGTGTCTGACCCAAAAGAGGCTTGTTAAAGGCTTTTACTCTAAGCATGGGCAGTACGATGTTTGTGTTAACCTCAGTGTGGGCCTCAGGACAGTCAGAAGATACCTAAAAGCAGGTATGAGGTGGCACCGGAGACACAGGCCCTAGAAACATGGCAGATTTTGTCTCTTTTTCCAAATGTTATGGCCACTTACTCCTTAGTCTAAACTACAAGTATGGTGCTCATCCATAAGGCAAGATCATTCGCATTAACACCTAAAACTCAAACGGGGGGGGACCACACCTGCACAGGACAGAGATGCAACACGGGACCACAGGACCTATCCTCCCTACTGTAGGAAAGGCTCACATTTCAGGTTAATCCCGTCTAACAACTGTTATATGGAATCCCAAAGTTCACTAACTTTAGCGGACACCTCTCAGGAGAGGGGCATTGAAAACAAAAAGAAAAACGGACTCCCTCCAGTTCGGCTGTTAGTCAGACAACATCTAATGGTTCATCATGCTGGGCCGTACTGCTGCCAGGGAGCACACGGCACCCCGCCCACATCACGATGAGCCAAAATCACAGAACAAATTATGTGGGGGGGGGGGGGGGAAAGCCGAGCATTCCCACTCCACATGATTACAACCCAACCTCTGGCAACGGAAGACAGCGCTGGGTTCAACCACTTTGTGCTTGTTACTCTAGTGCCTCTTGCACTAAAAACATTCGCTCCCTGTTCAATTACAGCCTGAAACATTGTTTCTTGTTTATTGCTACGTTTTCAATAGGTACTATATTTAAATGAATTGCTTGGCTAAAATCCCAGGAGCCTGTAGAGTGTGAGGACCCAGAATTAAATCAATTTTGAGTGTGGAATACGTTCTTGAACATGTGTGATATGTACCAATGCTCTCTTGACAATCAGCGACCCTTGACAGGGTGTACCAATCCCAAATCTTCACACCTGTCCGCCTACCAAGTGGACTTCCACCTTTGCCTTCTTCCAGATTCCAAGCTCTTTCCACTTTCCATCACTTCTCTGGCCCTTTGTACTCTGCCCGCTTCCATATCATCCTCTCTTCACTCAGTCCTGCTCCGTTCCCTCCATCAACCCCCCAGCCCCCCCCCACCCTCTCCGCCTTCCCCCGCAGATGCATACGTTCCTATTAGAGGAGGAAATGAACGCATTAGAGGTAGAGAGGGTGCTTGGCCAAGCCTCCACCCGAGGGATGGCGCGCGAGGCTAATGGAATTACGCTCCATTATCTGGGTGAGACGATCGCGTGGCAAGGGTGGGGGGGTGGTGCAGGGGGGGTGCGGGACGCAGCACAAAGATGAAACCACATCAGACAAAGACCGGGCTTGTTCCACCAGACCTCTGAGTTGTTCCCTGTGTCGTGCTTCGTAACTATCTTCTCACTGTAATGGAACAAGAGTAATCTCATAACTACCTCACTGACTTCCTGTCTGATTCAATTACAGAGAACTGGTTACTTTGTGCCCACCCTTTAAGGTCCCCTCTAAACACATGCAGGCTGTGAAGTAGACAACCTGGCTGACCACAGAGAAGCCATAAAGTGCTCACAGGTGGCTTCGAGGGGCCAATCACAGAGCCAGTGCTCAGAAAAGGGAAAGAGATAGAGTCACCGGCAGTGCTGAATTCAGGAGAGTCATGGAGAATT
>JABJVR010000002.1:2079799-2144799 GCA_025773905.1 Chitala chitala | reverse complement strand
AAGTAACTCGGCACCATGTGTGTGTTGGATTAAGTCAGGCCAAACTCAAGGACATGTACCCTGAGTGAAATGAGTTGAACAGGAGCTGAATTGACAGGTGCTAGGGGAGCTAATGTAAGATTCAGCACTCTAAACAGCCAATGATGTATACAGGACGCTTGCTACTTTTGCCTCAAGGCAAAAGTGTTTCTACAAGAAAATCCTTAGAATCATACTTTGCCACCTATCTAGTGATTCCTATCAAGGCCTACGGTATGCGTACAGTATACAGTACCACCATCAGCACCAAACAAACCAAGAACAGTACGATGTACTGGATACTTGCCCACAATGTTACACTTTGGGGAAAAAATGTGACATCCAAAGAAGGGTATTGTTAATACTGTTAAGACCGACCTCCAATTCATTCAAATGTTTGGCTTGTTTTTACTTATGCTGTGTCTGAATAGGAGGAAATGCAAAAATAGCAGCCAAGGTCATAGGTCATTAATCATCTTCACGGTCATTACAAACACTCCCCACAGAACACACGCACTTAGACATGTAAACATGCACACCCTCGCTCATAACATCCTCTACTGATCCATAAACAGGCAGAACTATGGTCTCATGGGTTTTGGAGGGGGGATTTGAACCTCCAGAGGGGTGTGCAGCTCAGCTCATCAAATCAGCAGCCCTACGGCAGGTCAGCAGAGCCTTGAAAACACCCTCCTCCCTCTCCAAACCCATCATCTTCCCTGCTGCAACCACGGGAACCAGCCAGAGAAAGAGAAGACAACAAGTCTCAACAGGCTTCCCCGCTGTGGACCACTTAAAGGCCAGCAAAACAACACGGCTTCAGCGATTTTAGCACGGCTGAAAGGCTCAATCCAGCCACGCGCGACACGGACTCTGTCACACACGCGTGCTGCTGATTCACAGGTCACGTGTACACGTGCGTGCACGCACACAAGTTCTCATGCATACGCAGTCAGCACACCAAAAAGCCAAACACACACGTATAACGAGGCTATAAGTCCAAGCAATACACACACATATGGACAAGAGCTCATACTAGTGCACAAAACACACTCAAACGTGCACAAACTGTTACACTCACAGCATCTGAAGCCGCAACACCACCTATTTACTCTGATGTATTTTACACTTTTCACTTCACAAAATGAACTTGACTATATCAAAGCACAGTATATACTTTCAATTTACCGCTTGGCTGACTCACACATATCACTTATCAAAATCCTCAAAAATAACTTACAAAAGAAATGACATTCCACTCATGGCCTTTATCTTTTAAAATTCGTCTTGTTTACATTTACAAACGCACACACTCACGCACACACAGGAAAGCCACAATGGACACACAAAGATTCACAGTTCGAACGTGCACAGGCGTGAGCACACGGCACACCAGAACAGCACTTAAAGTCACACAGAGTTCTGTAACTCATCTCCCTCAGTAATGCTAATATAAAATAAAAGACTCCCTCAGGATGATGGTTACAAGACGGAGGTGACAGGGCTAATCAGCATCAGTGCCTTGTGCCTGCCACAAGCTCACGCTGAAGTCCTGACTCAAACATAAAAAGAAAGAGGAAAAAGTCTGCCTCTGTGGGCAGGTGCCTGGTGGGTGGCGCCAGGGACAGGACCAGAGGGTGGAGCTGGTGGTGTCACTCAGGCCCCACACAGGTGCCACTGTCTTCTGAGCACCATGAACAGCCGGTTTTCTATTGGACAACTGTACCTCAGTGGGAGGGGCTTGTGTTGACAGGTCATTCACAGCAGGAAGAGGCAGAAAGTAGTATCAGCACACTTCTTGATTAAGTGTGCTTCATTTACACTGCTGTAGAACAGCAGCACTGGTAGCTACATTAGTCATACACAAAGCTCTGTGGGGTGTCGAGAGAACCACTACCAAACATCTGACAGAACCTGTCAGATAAAGTTCATGTAATGCCAAGATTACAATTTAACTGTACAGTGTGTATGCACATGTAGTACATAGTCCATTCATTCATTCATTCATTCATTCATTCATTAACCACAAATCCCAGACAGGGTTGCAGGTGGCATGGAGCCTAAACAGTAAAAGGGTGTGTGACTACCTGTAGTTCAGGTCACCACTCTCAGCAGCAAAATGAGCTCAAACTTTTAAAATCCTTCACAGTGAGATCAGAAAGGCTCTCACACCTTAGAGCAACACCTTTTCTTTTCGGTTATTTATTTTCTTTCACCAAATGGTTTTGTCTGACGCTCGGCCCAAGGAGAGTTTGCAGCGTGATCTCCCGGGCATCCCAAGGACCACATCGAGCCGACGTTGAGGAACGAGCAGATCCAGAGAGGGATAATTGGATCCAGGAGACTCATCTGAGATGAGGAACAGAATCCTTACCCACAACCTTCTGCTTGTGTTACCCCCCTCCCAACAAAGCAATTGTTGTAAAAACTACTTGTGGCCTGTTTCTCAAAGAAGGCCAAGAGAGAATAGGACTCAGCAAATTAAAGCAAATTATTCTAACGAGGCACATTATTATTTAAATGCAAGAGAACATTAAGTTGGTTAAATATGTATTCTTGCTTAAATGCTTCCTCTGGGCACCACTGTATGGATGCAACAGATCTTGATCAGAGAAGAGCACTCTGAAAATTTCTCCAAATGAGTCCGTCCACATCGGTGAAGATGTATATAACTGAACCCTACGTAAGAGCTCACGCAGGTGTTGACGCGTACACACGCGTGCACACACACACAAACAAACATAAAAACAATTGTAGTTGGAATAAAAAAGTCAACACAGACCTCTAAAATAGAACATCTACACCAGCGAAGTTCTAGACTCTCATGTACACACACACACACACACACACACACACACACACCAGCACACAAAAGATCCGAATCAAAGCAGAGCAATCTGCACAGTACCGTTGAGGACACTGTCCACAGCAGAGCAGCCCCCCCAACCCACCCCTCCCCCAGGCACTTACATTCACACATGACCCACTCCAATCATTCCCCTGCTATTAACCTCAGAATGGGTTTCCCTTCCCTTGATCAGAGATTTCAGAGGGCTAGAGTGGGAGAAAGACGTGTGATGGGGTCACCTGGTCACTATAAAACAATTTGTCCCCAGACTTTATGTTCCTCCTATCAGTTCATCTGAAGTCATCAGGCATCCAGTATATCAGCCAGAGAACAAATATAACCCCCCCTATATAAATGCAGAAAAGATATACGCTCTTCCTTATATAAATGCTGAATAAATATAGCCTCTTAGCTGTTGTACTCTAATACAATAAAACTTAACACCTGTGCCATAGTACAAACAGACTATATGACCTGTAGTAGAATATAAATATACTCAATCACATGTACCAGGGTATAAATAAAACAAAATACTGAGATATAGGGCTTTGCTCTTCTATCATCCTCTGCCGAGCCCCTAAGGGGATGAGGCCATTAGTCTCTCTTTCTCAGGCGTCCAGACAGGTTGCACCTTTCAGGTGTGTCATTAGCACAACAGAGGATGTTTAGTTACAGGGTTCACCATATGGATAAAGAGCATGCAGAGCAGGCAGACGTAGGCAGACTACTTCCTGTTAGAGTGAATTGTCTGAGGCAGCCTGTCGCCACTCATCCATTGTTCCCAGGTGTTTGGCCTCTGACCCTCTGACCCTCTTTCCTTCCAAATTCTTTGTAACACTGTGAGGAATACAAAACCGTTGTCTTAGCCCTAATGTAAATTCATCACTTCCCCCCCCCCCCGTATTGTTAGTGCTTCAACATTCAATTCAAAATCCCCATCTGCAAAATGCTTTGGCATCGACAGCAAAGCAACGTCACCATGGACACCACCGAAGGGCATTCTGGAGAAGTTCTCTGTGTCCCTCCCCTCAGTATGTACATATAGAGTGAAGCAACATCTCCGGAGGGTTTCTGCACCTGCACAGGTGAGGTTGTGTGCATGGTGAATGGGGGAAGCACACCTGCTTAACCACAGTGTAGACTCACTCAGATTCCAATTTCTACTGGCTGCCAGTGTTAAAAGTGGACTGTGAGCCAAAGAGCAAAAATCACACACTAAAGGAGTACAACTCCCAGAACAATGAATAACATTATTTAATCTGTACCCAACAGTTACTGTGAACAAAAATTCTTCTTCTTCTTCTATTATTATTATTATTATTATTATTATCTAATTAGCTAACATGCTGTTTATGTGTATGACAAATGTAAGGAATAAATTTTACCCACAACATTAGAAAAGAAACTTGACAATGTCCTATAGAGTTTTTTCTCCAGTTAAGCACACTGTTTCACAAAGCTTCTCTTCTCTAATAAAATGCTACCAAGTTAATCCCCACCAAAATCACACTGACACTCTGACAGGTAACCAATTAACAAGTCTGATTTGAATGCACCTAATGATCAGTGGAAGTTTATTGAGCACGGTGAAGCAATGATAAACTAGTTAAATATGAGAATAACTGCACAAACAATGGGATTTCACATAGCAATTAAACAACTGTGCACTTAAAATCCTAATTAGCCACCACTTCTACACAGTCGCTCACAGGTAGCAATTTAAATAAGAGGAGATCCTTATGGAATCTTCGCAAGGTTAATTAGCGACTGTAAATTGCACTTAACATGAATGAACGCACGTGTCTATCGTTTTGTGTGTGTGTGTGTGTGAAGAGGGAGACAGAGATGGCTTGACTGCCTTGTTGTGATGAACTAGCATTCTGTCCAGGGTTTGCTGTGCCTTACACAATCTATACACTCTGCTTCACTGAGCCCCTAATTGTTTACGCATTTAGAGAAAGGTGATATATGTATGTATACAGTCCACCAGCATGTGGCATCAATCAGTAAGAGTGCAGTGGACAAACAGTGACACTGACACTTTCTGTGTGTCTCTCAGCTTACTGCCATTTCTCTCTGCCTCTGCTTCTCTTCTTCAGTGTTTTGCAAGCTCTTGTAGCTCTCTGGAGAGAGAAAGCGCTCTGGAAGAGGCAACGTGTGACCTGAGAGGAACGGGGGGATAAAGAGCAGAGCTCCAGAGGAAAACGTCTATTTTGGCAGAAAGGTGCGCTGAGTGCAGGTAATGCTGACCTGCAGGATGAAGGGCGGTGGCAAAAACTGACTGGAATGTTGAATGTCAGGACGCGTTTCTGGTTTGACAAAGGAGGTACAGCGTGACCCTCTACACAACGTAATCACGCAGGCATGGACATTCACACCTAAGCCGTGTCCTCACACAAACAGCACCTCCTATTCAGCCAAGCTCTCCTCACATGCAAAAACAGCACCTCCATTTCAAAGCAGATCTGTTCACATGCACAAATAACACTACCTTTTCAGCCTAGCGCTGCTCGCGTGCACAAATAGCGCCTCTTTTTGAGCCCAGCTCTCCTCTCCTCCTCCTCATCATCTTCCTCTCACTGCTCCCCCTCCACTCTGCCCCCCTCTTTCTTTACTGCTCCCTCTAATTTTCATATTCCAGTTCTCTCTCTCTCTCATTCTCCCCTTCTCTCTCTCCCTCCCTCTCTATCGTTCTGCTATAGCTCAGTGGAAAGCGCAGCTTCTCTCGAAAGCCCCAGTGCATCCAATACTGTGTGTGCCTCTCAGCTATCGCACCTGAAATATAACTCTGGAAAGAGAAAAGGAGAAAGGAAGAGGGGGAGGTAAGCAACGGAAAGGGAGAAAAAAAAAACAGCTCCATATGCGTTTTTTTCCCCTCTGGTTCACTTTTCATTATTTTATGCTTGCTGCATCTTTTTAAAGGTGCACTTCTTCTTTGTCATTTTTATACCCCCGCCTCGTTTTTCCCATCGTCTCCATGTCCTCAGTGGGGAGGCTGACTGGTTTCTGCTCAACACACGCCTCAAGCGTCCACAACCAGAAGGCCCAGAGACTAAATATATCCTCCCTGCGCATCTTGCAGGGCTCATAAGAGAGGAGCGTTCAGCCAAGTCTAGAGAGCACGCTCATATCGAACGTGAGCAGGCCGCTCTGGGCAGATGCGGCGGCGGTTCAGGAAAAGCCGGCGGGCAGGGAGGGAGGGGGGAGCATCCTGCCCGGGTTGCGCACACGCACGTGTGCATTCTCAAGATGTTTCCAGCAGCCGGGTGAGAGGAGCACGCTCTCCCTGCTTTCTGTGTGCCAGGCAGGCCAAGTCCAGCTTAAGAATAAAACATTAAAGAGCTTCCCTAAAGCCAATCCTCTTCGCGCGTGTCCTTGGACAGCCCCGGACAGCAGGGCAGCAACTCGTCATCTCGCTTCTTGGTAAAGAAAAAAATTAGCATACTGGGGGTATTTCTGTGCATCGCTGATATTGCGCTACGGCCGCGGCACCTCTGCCTCCTGTCGGCCCACGTCGGCCGGTGAGCGAGCCGGCCCCGCGCAAACAGCAGCCGCAGCTGATAACGCGATGCCCCGGGGGTGGGGTGGGGGGGGGGTTCTCATTGCTCGTGTTCGAAGAACGTTCCTTCCCCGTTCAGTTTATCTTCAAACCTGGGGTCAAGGGGGGCCCGGTTTAGCTCCGCCCACTCCACGCACCTCTTCGACGTTTACTCCAGCCGTTTCTCTTGCTCCGCGCAGCAAGTGACGGAACCATTCAAGCGCAGCTCATCAGGGGGGTTTTGGACAGATGGTCCCCCCAGCATTTGCGTGAAGCTTGTCAGTAAGCTAGGCATGCATGGGCTTATCTGCGCTGAATTAGACTAAAGCCTTCAAATGTAGCTGTAAGCAGGTAAATAAATAAATAAGCACGAGGAACGAGCACTCGATTCTTCCAGAGGTCAGCCAAGCTGAAAAAGACAAGCAGTTTTTGTTCTCGCTGTTTCCAAAACATATACTGCAATGTTTCCACCTCATTTGCCGTGCTGTAGACTTCATCCAAACCTGACAAATTGCCAACGTCACACACTCTGTTTGCACATCAGCACTAAAATTGTCAACACGCGCACGGGCATGCACAACAGTTCCCACAAAAAGTGAGGAGTCTCACCTTCAGTTACTGCCCTGAAGCCTTTATTTACACGGGCCGCACAGAAAGGCAACAGGACAGGTAACGGTCAAAAGAAAGAAATAATATGTGCACGTGAGCATGTCCGCGTACTTGTGGATGCATGTGTGCTACACGGCCTTTGAGCTGAATTTGTGCGGTGACCCAGTTTGTTTAGCTGGGATGAGGTCTCCGCACAAGGCTGGAAACTGGGGTCGTAAGGGCGGACTGGAGACAATTTCAGTTCTGATGACATCATAAATCCCTTCCATTCCTTCCTATTAAGACTCCGCCCCACGCAACACACTCACAGCGTAAGCAAAGTACTGGAGTTACAGAACCTACCTGCAAGCAGAAATAAATAACCAAAAGTAGCATAAAACAAGGTTACAAAGATGAGAAAAATACATCAGCATTTTGCTAAAGGATGAACAAATATATCAACTTGAAAGAGTGTTTTTTTATATTTAATGCACCTGGAGGAGTTTTATCACAGAGATGCTGAGGTCAGGCTATCTGGAGACACATCAGAGCAGGCAAAGGTAATGTCCTTCCAGAAGTTTCTAGGTTGCTACCGGATGCTACCAAGCAATAGGAACGCATCAGATCTCAGTCCTGGGCCAGATGGGGCCATGTGCGCTCCACCTGCACTCCACCTGGACAGGAACCACACGGAGTAGGAGCCCAGGGGAGCACAGGCGAGCTGAGCATTGCTGCATTCGCTCCCCAAGGACATTTGGGCGACGTTAGCTCACTGTTCACCGGAGGCGCAAGCTTAAAAACAACAATGCAGTCACATTATCTGAACGCCCTTTACAGCCCAGGTATGCAATGAGTCAAGTCGTACATGCAGCTACATTTTATATATATAATTTTTTTTGGGTAGAAATCATTGTCATGACAACAGGCTTCAGACAAACAAGCAGCCAAATCAAATACAGAAACACGTTGTGCACACGGGCATGACAGTTTGTGATCTTTCACCAGAAACTGCGCTGTGCACATTTTTCGCTCACATTTTTATTGATTCTGACTTAATCTCCTGCTGACACAACTTTATCTGTGGTTTGTTGTGGTTTTCCTTTACCTGTGTAGCCCTGTCTGCTGTACTTGGCATACCCTGCAGGGGGCGCAGCACCCTAAGAGCAGCATTAGCACCCAGTCTCCAGGCCCATCAGATTACACACTAGTCCCTTCCAACTCTGTGGCACCAATAAATAAGAGATAACACCCGTGACAGGCTGCAATAACACTGCTGCTACACCAGTTCCAACCCAAAAGCAATAAAGGACCTGTTTCATAAAGAAGCTTTCAAAATTACGTCACTGTTTATTTTTTCTTTTACAGTTTGTGAAGCCTTACTGATTGAAACAATACACCAAATGAGAAGTGTGGCTAGCAAGTGTGTGTTTGGGCACGCCGCGTCATGACTGCTTCACGTATGTGCGCGTGCGAGGCGACGTGCGTGCGACTGAGAGCTCGCTTTCTGGCGTGTTTGAGCGCCTGTCTCGTGTGCATCTGTGACCGTGAGCATTTTGTGTCATCTTGCCAAAATAAATAAATAAAATAAAATAAAATGAAAAGTGGAAGAGCGTGCTACAAGACTGCGATCCGTCTCTGTTCTGTCAATCACCCCTGCGGCCCCGCCCTCCTGGGCCACATCAGAGTGGATGCCGCTGGCTTTGAAGGAGATGGAATTAACTTCTGGAAGAACATGGGGCCCCCCTGCATGCAGCAATGCCCATATCACAGTCTAATAACATTCTCATCTCTCTTTGGAACTCTGATGGGAGCTGCTAAGCTCAGGGCATGTGCTCTTATCATTTTTTTAAATGAAACCTTTCATACTGGAGCCCCACTATCACGGGCATGGGGCGGCCGGTGTTTAGGGAGCCCCATTTCGGGTCATCCCTGAGCACAAGGCTCCAAGCAGCACGTGTGTATGTGTGCGTGTAAAGATAGACACTGCTAAAAAACGCATGTGAACACTGCTAAGTAACAAGCACATTAAAGCGCATTGCTGTACGCCGAGGGTGCCCGCTTGCTTGGCCCCAGGAGAAGTTTTACGACCTCACATAAGGTTCTCGTTTCAGTCTGCCCCTCCGTTCCTCTCGCCTTTGCCCACTAAGACCCCACTGCCTCACGAGATTGCACCACCAAAAGTGAGCGCTGCTCTGGTAATATCCCCTAACTACAGAGACACCTATCCCCTACACAAGCAGTCCTAATGCTTTTATGTGCTCGTTAGTGCACACAAAAGCTTCAGTGTTTACTTGCCGCTGTGTTTGTTCTTATATATGGGGCGGGCACCTTTCTAACACAAGAGGCAGAGAAGCAGCGCGCAAAGTCAATTAACTGGCTACAGCAGCCCTGGAGGGTGGAGATGATGTGTGCAGGTGGAAATGTCCAATAGCATAATGGCTAGAGGCAGTTTTCCTTTTTTTTTTTTGACTCAGAGAGTGGGAAAGCACATAAAGGGCGGGGCTAGACCTAATGGGTTAGACGTTTCAGTCCACATGTTTATGTGCTCAGCACTGTAGGCGGGACTTTTTTCAGCCAAATGTACACTGGGGTCAAAGCTCAAAGCCTGTCCCTGAAGAGTCATCATTGCATATTAAACATCAAACACATCTAAGTAAATAAGAAAATAAATATGGAAATAAGTAAGTAGGCAACCAGAAACATTACAGACTGTACTTTCTAACTGACTGCATGGCTGCCGTTTATCCCCTTGTACACTAAACGTAGCTTTCCCCTTTACTCCTATTAACTCACCAGAGGGGGTTCCTCAGACATGATATCTGCTTAACACTAAAAAGGCCAAATATGACCCATCATCCTGGCCTTCCAAATATACTTATTAAGACTACACATCAAACAAGACAATACTACGTTTGTATCACCCAACACCCCTTCGCCCTGGGGCCACGAAGTAGAGTGTCATGGTCCAGAATTGGGCTCTACTGCCAGGAAATTCTGGGTCAGAGATGCTAAATTTGCCTGGGCTGTTGCTGCCTCAGTCCAATGACACAGAAAGCAGAGCATAAACAAAGCGCTCGGAGCGTGGCCAGATAAGTTTTCGGATCAAAAGGTTGGACCGTTTCAAATAACGAAAGCTGATGGCTCACAGGGCTGGTGCAGAACCTGGGTCAGAACAGAATCTGTATGGCTGGGACACCTTGGTCTGGCAATGGGATGCCTGGGCTGCAGAGGAAGGATTACCACTGACTGGTGTGGAGTCAGAAACAAGCACTGAAAGCGCTGGCAGGAACTGGGAAATCAGCAACTCTGGGAAATGGAATCATTAAAACTTTGCCTATAATCAATGGTGGCGGGGAGCGCACAGGACAGATCGTGCATGTGGCGTTTGCACCTAGAAGAATGGAGAGCAAAGAAATCGTAAACAGGAAGTCTCATCTCCTTGTACCTCGTAATCAGAAAGCATTGATCTGTCGTTTCTAATTAAATGGTTCACTTCAAAAATCAGCAGGACTGTGTGTTACTGTGCTTCAGAGACCCTTGTCTTGTATAACACACACACACACACACACACAGACATTTGAACAGCTTTTACCACTCAGTACTAGTCAGGCAGGGAGTGAGGAAGTAGTTCACAACATTAAGTGTTCAGTTGTATCATCTTTGCAATTAGCTCTTCCCTCCCAAACACTCAAACACTTAATTACTAGCACACCAAAATATTCAGACACACATGCTGCCCAGCATTCAAACCTGAATATTAAAATGTCTAAATATCCATATACCCAAGTATTCAAAGAGCCAAAGCAGACATGCTAACACCTTCAAACACTGATGAACATGATCTCCACACATATAACAAAAAAACCCTCTACAAGCAGGCTAGAAAAGAAATATGGTGGACCTGACTGGACTATGAGAGATACAGCTCTGTAGCTCACAAAAACCTCTGTAGGTGTCACCTTCTGCAGGAAATTCAATCTCAGATTGCAGTTCTCAGTTTCAGATGTGCCTCCTTTGCAGATTTCCACCATCGTGCAAGCGAATCGCCTCATCACAGCCTGACAGTTGCAGGCTTCCCCATGTTGGAGCACCATGCAGGCCAATTTAAATGGCTTGATTCGTCGACCCAAAGACAGCATATTTGGGAAGTTTAAACGCAGTGTTCTCAAAGAAGGTGTGCGGGAAGGATGTCATGCTAATAAACGTGTCTGATGTCAATCAATGCTTTGGAAGCAACACAACACAGGCTAAAACCCAAGAAACACCTAATAATTCCATCCTTCAACTCGATCCAGACAGATAATAAGTTTGATCTTTTTCAGATAAGCATTCTGTTTACTGATTCCAAGTTAGGGACTAATCTGTAGGCGACAGAAGAGAGATGCCTCTAATCAGCAGCATGACGTTATTTTAGCAAAGATCCAGCTTTCTTAAAACTAGCCTAGTCAGGCATTTCAGAGATAAAAATCATGAGTATCTATCTAGGTTAGGTGCTTCAGTTTTGGAGAAGTTTTTAGGTCATTGGGTAAATGAGCCAGGGGGACTCAGTAGAGTGTTGAGAAACCTAACAGCCCTCCCATAGGGTGAACTATCCAGCTTATGAAATCAGCAGTGTTCTCTCCTGCTCGGATGTTCCACTCATGCCAAGGAAGCTGGTGCACTTAAACAATGTACACCTTAAATAATGCCCATGTGTCCTTGCAGGGATGTATTCAAATATTTCTACAGAGAGTCAGGTTCATATGAAAGTCATTTGTAGACTTTCTATAGTTGAACGTAAGTGGTCGGAAATTCATGTAACGGAAAACCCGATAACACGAAAAAATTAACACCCACCCCACCCCCTGCACCCACTACAGTATTATTAACAAAGGTAATATACACATTATCACATGCAGGTGTGTGTGTGTGATTAAACCTATCAAGTCTGTGACAAAGGGTTTGCAGAAGGTGGGAAATTAATTATTCATGAGGCTGCAGACGAATGACTGCTGAATGTGAGATTCACTCTTCACCACATCCACAGGAACGGTCATAACTATCTGCAGCTATACTCTTATAAGCTCGTATGGCGAGGACATTATTATTGGATGGGATTTCGTGGGTCCAGGCGGACCTTAATGCAGAACGTCAGAGCAGGACCGATGAAAAAAGAAAAAAAAACGGCATCAAAGAACCTCGCTGATGAATTCTTTGCCATTTTCCTCTCTGGTCTCACGCACCGGCTCATGCGAACAAAAACACGCAACTAAAAAAGCTAGAGAAGCACACAAGTTTACCTGCGCACGTGATCACAGGCAAAACAAAAATGCTTTGTCATTTGCACAAGGGCAGAATGTACATTGGCAGTACACATGCTCAAAATTCTCTGGGCATCACAGGCGCCTCTTTTGTTCAGTAAACTGAACACACATAGTATCTCCATTAATATTCCTCCAAACAGTACTAAGTGTTTACACAAAGGGACCGAAATGAGACATTGATTGAAGATGGATGCAGCGCCCAAGTCGGCGCACAGCCTTTCAATTACACCGCTATATGATTAATACATCAAGTGGCATTAGCTTCCCGCTTTGCGGGACGGTGCCGGCGCCAGCTCCAGCATAGCCCGGCCCGCCGGGCCGATGATAGATCGCTTCTGAGTCCCACTCTCCTCTCCCTGCAGCGCTTTGTCTGTCATTCTCCTCCTCCTGTCTTGAAGTGCGGAGCGGTGCTCTCCGCGCCTCACCGTAGTTGAGGTGGCGCAGGACGCGAGAGGAGGCATCTGTTCGGACTGGCACCAAAGGCATCGGATCTCCCTTGACCGGCTCCTGATGGCCACAGACAGACCGCTGCTCTGGGTTCACCCAGTAGGCTCCTCTTCAGCCAAGCTCCTTAATTAAGGACCCAGGAATGGGGTGACACGGTCTTCGGCACACATGACAAAAGGGCCCCAGTTGTGTTCAATCAAATGAAATTCAAAAAATATTTCGCCTTGAGCATCTGATCCCCTTCCCCTTCCTGTATCAGGTAGTCAGTGTCTTTCTATGCTGGAAGAGGAAGTTTTCAGGTCCTGAGCAGAACAATACACACATCTGCTCATGTCCACAAACTGCCCGGTCCTATTGTCGGACCCCAACTGTTCTGAAAAAAACGCGGCCCCGTCAGTCTGTGGCGCATTCAGAGCTGACGCACTGCGCCTTGGTTTGCAGACAGGAACTACCTGTGAATGAGAGGCAGGAAGCAAGAATTTCCGCATGCCTCCTCTGCAAACAAACAGGCATCTTGGCCAAGAATTTTTTGACTACTGACAAAAAACAACTGTCTTATTAAAACAACAAGGCCAAAGTTACTATCTAAACAGATGGCCCATCTCAGGAAAAGAACGACGGTGCTTTTAAGATGTTCACATTTGTTGCTCTTTTGTTTTTTTTCTTGCACGGAAGCAATACTGAAGCTGTTTATTTTTTTCCATTTTATTCCCATGTTTATTCTGCTGCCTTTTTTCTCCTCCTGCTCCCACTTTTTCTTCTACAGATTGTGTGTCTTGGGGGAGACAGAAGGAAGACTTATGATGTTATGGAGCAGGATTTTCCATAGAAATACAATGCAGTAAAATCTATGGGGAAACCTGCTTTTACTCCCCCCCCTTTCCGTCGCCTCCCTGGGCACGCTGCTGTTCACTACACTTTAGCGTCCACCAAGGAACGCTAGGAAAAGGAAAAGCCACACTGGGCATTTTGTCAAGGGATGCCATAAACTTGTTAGAAACCACATTTTAACACAGCGTATGAAAATGTAAGTTGTCTCTTTTTAATGCTCATGTAAATTAGATGCACCCCATAATACAGCTGCAGATTTTGCTAGCATTTCCTTTAGATAACTTATTAATTACAAAAGCACCAGTGCCAGCCAACGAACATTTACGTAAACATATGCACAGATGAGCACGCAGCCCACTCATTTTTTTTTTTAAGCTGAGCAAAATATGTGAGGCTTACTATCTCACAACCAGGCCTCTCTCACCTTAAACAGAGTAAAAAATACCAGCACGTTAAGGCTGGGTGTGCTTAGAGGAGTGGCACATCTGTCCCAGCAAACAGTGACCTCCTTTGCGTCCGTGCTGAGCCCAGCGTCACGCCTACCTGATGTCTGGACTGCAGAGCGGCTGTTAAACCAAACAGCCACCAGGCCTCAAACAAATCACCTTGCACTGGTTTTATTTCCACAGGCTATAGTACTGCTTCATTACTATTATTGTTTTCCCACGATGCTATGTTCTGAGGTGAGGTCACGTGGCTTAATGTACCAAAACAGCTGTACCCGATGAGTGCTCTGGTCATTTTTATTCAATTAAGAGCATGTTGCCTCCTGGCAGCCGGTGCTAGCATCTCCCAATGAGACAAGAGATACAAGCCGGGTTATTAGCCTGGGCGTCGGCACGAGGCTGTTCCGCTTGGCGGGTGGCGGGTCTCTGGAGGCCCAAATAATAATGTGCTCATGTGTCCCCCCCCCCCACTTCCCATGAGGCCCCTCTGCCTGACTGCCCCGCAAACACGACAGAATCAATTACCAGCCACCCCCCTCCCAGCCCCGGCCCTTTCCTCAGCGAACAGCGGCGTCTTTCAGGGGGAGCGAGGCACACGCATTAGGATTCTGCTGCTATAGTGTAGCTGAGTACAAACCAAGCACGCCGTCATCTGCGCAAATTCACCAGGGCCCAGAGAAGCACCACAAAGCACTCGGCCCCCAGCTCCTGTTCTACCTGGTCTCCTCCCTGTCTGCACACCAGCATATTTCCCTGTCAGGCTGCCCCTCTTTTTGACTGCTTTCTTTACATCTGTCTGTTTCTCTCTCTACTGTCCACCTCTTGCTTGCTTGTCGGTCTGTACCCCTGACTGTATATCTTTGTTATTGTACATCTCCCCACCAGTCTGTGTTTCCCTTTTCCTCTTACGACCCATCACTTTCTGTACCTCTCACTTCCTGTCTCCCAGTCTCTCCATAACCTGTCTCCCTACACCTCTTACTACCAGTCTCCTTGGACACATCACTACCTGTCTACCTGTACCCTTCAATACCTGTTTTCCAATTCCTCTCATTGACTGTAATTCTCTGTACTTCTCACTACCTGTCTCTCTACCTGTCTCTCTGCACCACTGTACCTGTTTCCCCATACCTCACACTACCTGTCTCCTTGTATCTCACTACCTGTTATTCTCTGTACCTCTCACTACCTGTCCCCATGTACCCCTCACTGCCTGTCTCCCTGTACCTCTAACATAGGGTGGGACAGAATAGGATAGGTAGGATAGGATAGTGGTTTTACTGTCACTTCAGCTTTATACATTTGGTACAGTACATAATGAAACAAAACAACATTCCCCAGGATGCCAGGTGCTACATAAAACAACACAAAAGGACAACACAAAACTATAAATAGAATATAAAAGGTGCAAAGACAGCAAGTAGTGCTCTACACAGTGCGAACAACAAGACGTAAACTTAACACAGAGAACAGCGCCGACACAGTTCTGTGTAAAGTATACAGTGTGATGAGCTGTGTTCGATGATCATAAAGAACAGCTGTGTGGTACTGGTGTGCGTGTGTGTGTGTGTGTGAGAGAGAGAGAGAGATCAGTCTGTCAGTCCAGCCCTTCAGGGTTAAAAACATGCTGTTTCTCCCCCTGAACCTCCTTTTTTAATGTTTACCACAAAAAGCTATAAAGTACACGTAAGCGTAACTGCACTTGTCCTATCAGTCCACTTCACAATTGTCTGAGCCACAGAGATAAGTTCACCCATGTACAAAAAGAAGGTGCAGACTTCCTCCTGTATTGTTCCTGCTTCAGTAACTATTCCCTGCGTGCCATCCCCTGCTGTTGTATTTCCACTGCTAGACAAACTCAGTGGCATGCAAATCCATGCAAAGCATGCAAAGTCGAGTTCAACCACAGTGTTATTAGTCCACGAGCAACTCTGCCACGTCCGCCCAGCGTGAGCTCCTCTGCAGCATCAGAGGACAGGATGTGGGACTGCGACCCCTGCCTCGGGGTCACTGGGGTTAGCTCCTCACTCTCAGAAACAAGAGATCAGTGGCATAGAAACACAGTGGGGGTGGCGGGGGGAGGGGGTTCTGCTATAAACAACAATAGGGGACAACAGCCACTGACCCTGAGGGGGAAAAAAATCTCTTCTGCTCTGCTGGAGTCCACAACGAAGCAGGAGGGAGAAGTAGTCAGCTGTGGATGTGTAGATAGCATACATATAGCATACATATTCAGCCCAAATAAGGCCACACCTGAGGCCAAGGGGTGCACAGGAAGTACAAACGGCCACACACACCACTCGCTGCCCTCTGACTGATGCCTGGGCAAAGGTTGTCTGCTGACAGGAGAGAAAGCAGAACATGACAACTTTAAAAAAAAAAAAATGTCCATAACAACAGCATCTCACTGGGAGGCCATGTCAGAATGGATTCCACATGTGTATAAGACAAGGCACTGAATTGGACTGATCCTTGCTTTTCTGCTAGTCATGAGTAAAATGTAACTTCATCATGATCATTCTGCAACAGGATGGGAAATCTCAGTGCCTCGGATAATGTAGCTCATGTCTGCTATGCAGCCACAGTGGACTAATTTAAACTCTCTGCCCACTGATGTTAGCCTGTTAGCCATGACATCGTGCCCTGGGGCATGCTAACTGCTGTTCTCCAGTTCCCACGAGACCCTCTCACAGTTAGCCATGACCCAGGCCTCCATGTTTTGACCAGTGACAGATTCCAGGACCACATGTGGGGCCAGGTCATCAGGTTGGTTAGCAGCTAAAGCTAACCTTCCTCCTGCCCTTCAATGTGCTTTGCCATATGGAAGCAGCCTCTCTGCTGAGCAGTCTCTGTACTGAGCAGCTTGTCTGCTGAGCAGTGTCTATACTGAGCAGTCTCTCTGCTGAGCAGTGTCTACACTGAACAGTCTCTCTGCTGAGCTAATGAAGCCTAGTTAAGTCCTGCACATGCAAGAGGTGCAATTTAGCGAGACTTGCCAAGCACTCTTTTTTTTTTTTAAGTGACTTGCAAAAATTTCACTTACATATTTACAATGCCCGACATTTACAAAATTTATTTACATTCAGGGATACAACAGCATTTCATTTGCATAAATACCGGACTGCCCTTTGCAGTGTGAATGCCTTATTTCCTTCCTAACGAGACAAGCTCCAGTAACAGAGAAAGTGAGTCGCACACCACGGTACTTTTGGCCAACAAGCTCCAGGGTCTGACAGCCAGCACATTGTTCCAAACACCCAGAGCTTCCTCTGAGGTGGTAAAGATACCACCCTGCCTCACTAGGCCAAACGGCATGTTTCTGATGAAGACGAGGTGCGTGATGGGTAATTTTAACTCAGTAGCCTGTAAACTATAAGTGCATGGGAGGAAAGAAACATTTGCATAGTTTAATAATAATTGCAAGTTTTTTTTTTTTAAAGCAGCAATATAACTATGACAACAGTTCCGGACACACTGCCTTGTTTTATCTAGGGCTTGGTCTTTTTACGTCAACACGCTATGTGCAGTCAGCATTCTCTGGGCGATTTTTCTGCCTCTTCAAAGAGAAAATTAAACCATAAAATGAGATATGTTCTGATATACAAGGAAAAGCAAGGACAACATTAGAAGGGCCCACAAAAACGCTGTAGATTATTTTGACAGGAAAATGAAACAGAGAGGCCTGATACAAGAGAACTGCTTTGCATTAGTAATCCGCAGTCTGTTCCTCTATGGATGTGTGAGAGGCTGTCAGCCCAGAGACCACGTCACATGACTGGCACTGAAAAAATGCCCCCCCACCCCCTTCTGAAGCCCTGCCCCCAAGCTGCACACAACAGCAGGAGAGCAGACCCCTCCGCTGATATTATCTGAAACCGGGCATGGCTCCACGCACTCTCTGTCCGGCTGATACGCCTCATGTCTGACATGTTGATGAAACGCTGCTTTCGGACTGCTGGCGTGGGCATATTTCAGCGACTGTCTGCACTGTGTGTCCATGCATGTGTCTGTGTGTGCTGCGCTACTTCCACGCAAATGTTCTCTGTGTATGTGAATGTGCCTGTGTGTGTCAGCATTAATTGTGTGTTTTGTGTGTGTGTGTGTGTGTGTGTGCTTATGCAGCCAGTAAATTTGCGCGTTTTGGTATAGTATGGGTATATGCTTGACTAAGCCATCCAGACAATGTAACACATTGTCAGACCCAAAATCTGTGAGAAGGTCTCATGTTTATGTTCCCAACAGGGGTCGTTTGAGGGCCAAGTGACTTGACGCAAAGCCATCTCGGTGGACCTCTGTCTGGTAGCTCTTCTGCTCAGGGCCATGCTGGCCCCAGGAAAGGCCATAGACAACCAGGCTGTCCTGGAGCACCGCAGGAAGAGGGCTCGTCTGTTCTCCCACATCCCCGACACCTCCAAAAAGAACTCATACTCTAAATTAGGTGTGAAGTGCATGCTGACAAGCGTGTCTCGCCTTTCTTCCTTTCTTTTGCAGGCAAAAACCAGTGGTGACACACACACATATACACACTCCCTGGAAATGCCAGCCAGCAGGAGCCCTAATAACCTAAGTGACAAGCGGGCCAGCCATTTGTTCCCTGTCTAGCCACTGGAGGTGGGCTCAAGCAGACACCTACTCCGGCAACCAGTGAGCTGAAAAAGACATCTACAGGTTCTGCTGAACCGTGGACCCTCTAAGACCTGAACAGAATCAAGCCTGAAGTGCCTACCATCATTTTAACCACGATAAATTGGACCTGCTATATCCAGTTAGAGATGTTCTCCTCCAGAAAGCTCCTCAAAAAAAGAAAAAAACTAAAAAAAAATAAAAAATAAAAAATACACAGGAGGCTGCTTCCACCAGTCTGACCCATCGCTCCAGTCCATGGAAAGGCAGATGATAGTTTTATGCTGCTCATCACAGCTCAAGGCAAGCAGGAAGCCCCAAGAGAAAAGCACAAAACCCTACTGTCCTGCAGCTCTGATTCACAGTAGCACACCAGTGGTGAAAAAAAAGAAAAAAAAAAAGACAAAGCAATGAATAAAAAACAACATATCCCAAATTCCCACACAGGCCCACATTAATCGCTGATGACCAGGGAAAGCATTACTAAGTATTCTCTCTCTATGAACTTCTGAATGTGCCTTGACAATTTAGGCCCAATTATACTGCTAATATATTATTAATGTTGACACAGTAATATCAGGAGACTAAAGCAGTGTTATCTTCAATTACCTTCATTCATTTTCAAAGTGAGCAGGTAATCTGTGAAATAGACTGCGAGATGGCATAGAGATAGTGGGATGGAATGTAAATACGTTCGATCAATTTAATGATGAGAGGATTCCATTAGTCCAGAGGCCATTCCCTTTGACAGAGGCCTGACGAGGCCACGCCTGGAGCTATAAAATGAAGATCTGCGTGACAACATCTGAGCCCAGCTATGCAAAGCAATGCAGACACAGGACCACAGGTCAGAGGCAGGAACTATGTTGAGCTCTCACACATGAGACTGCGCTCATGTTTTGAAGTCCAACTGGCAGTGAGGGCTCTCTGTGTAGAACTGAGCTAGGCACCACTCAATCACTTACACTGATGCAGTGTCACTGTGCCACTGTCTTCAAGTGCCAGACTGGTTCCATGCTTTAGTATCTGATTCCAGTGTATCACTCTTGTTCTAAATGTAGCACCCGACTCAGGTATCCCCCCTTTGCTGTCTGACCGGTATCTATTTCTGGTGAGAGAGTCCAGGTTTTAAGACGATATCTACGCCGTGGTATCCGACTCCCTGCTACGACTCTTGCGTTCAGCTGTGGAATCTCAATTTGACTGCAGTGTGTGACCGCAGTATCTGACAGTCCACGTTGACGCCGGCATCTGACTTCGTGCCCTGAGTTGAGGCAGGGGCTAATTTTTCCCTGGCCGATCGGCCACAGTTCATTAAATCTGAGCAGCGAACTGTGAAACAGCAACAGGCCCATATTAAAATGAAGACGACCTCTGACTGATGAAAGGTCAACACACAAGCTCTGACCCCCCCCCAACCCCATCCCACCCATATCCTCCTTGTGTTTGGACTCTCAATTAATGGTGCCTGTCCCCCTTCATTGAGCCTGAAGCAATCCAGTCCTAGAAGCATGCAGGATATCATGGCCTTCATCATCTGAAGGTAATGAGATAAACTGCTGGTGTCCAACCTGTGTGTTGAAGCGTCTGTGTGCAGAATCTGCCACAGAGGAACACCAAGAATCAACCTGCCTATGGTTAATTAGGAAGGGAACAGCAGTGTGTGTGAATATGGAAGATCACCGCAAAGGAATCATCACGATGCAGGCTGTCCATCCCTGAGCCAGCATAGAAAGAGAAGAGCCAGTCCATCTAACTTCTCCCCTTTTGGTGGAACATGTAAATGTGTCTGGAGGCAAGAACTGGGCTAAAGTAGTTTTGAACAATGGGGGTCACTTTGTCTACTTTGCCTAAAGGCTTTTGTTAAGAATCTTCATGTGTGTTTATGCGCGTGTGTGTGTCTGAGACAAAGACCCGGAGTGCAGCGTCTGTGCACCGCAAAGAGCTTCAAGCATGGTCCGGTGTCAGTTTCCAGTTTATGCCAGCTCCACCCCCCCGTGATCTGCCGACCTTGCCCCTCCCATCTGCCATCAACCACCTGCTGGGCTCAGCATATTGACATGACCCCCCACCTCCCCCCGAGTGGGGTAATTAGCACTGAGGTAATTAGCGCCCAGATCCAGAGGAAGTGATGCTGTTCTGCCATGGCTGCCCACCCCCTCCCACACACACATGCAGCCGTGGCCTCCCCACCTGTTAGCCGCGGCTAATGACTGAAAGACGGTTGGGGTGGGGGCGGACGCGTCAGAAGGACCGGGCAGGGCACCGTCAGGGCCGGGATGGAACAGAAGGCCACTGTGGCTCCGGGTCACAGGTTACATTATATTATTTATCTGCTTGACAAAACCTTTCACCCAAAGTGCCCTTTAATATTAAACTTAATTTACAGCAGGATACCCAACGGAAACAACGTCATTCTCAAACCATCGGCTCATATCACCGTCACAGTTGCTGACCCTCGTGCTGCAACGGCTCTCCCGCCGCCGCTGTCTTCCTTGCGCACATCTTGGACGACCGCTTGACCTGTCTGGTCACCAGAACAAGGGCAGGGATTTTGGGATGACTCCTGAAAAGGAAGTCACCACCAGCCGAATAATTCCGGCCTGAAAGAGACACTGGGGAAAATCTCATTCCATTCATCAGACCACTTTTAATTATGCAATATTGCTTCTCCCAGATTAGTCCTATTTACTCTAAAGATTTGGAAGGGGGGCAGTGCGGAGCGGAGCAGAATTTCAAACAGGTCGACTTTAAATCAGCTCCCTTCAAGCAGGGCCTAGAACGACGTGCTAACGCTCGCTCTTTAGCATTCACTCATAGCCACCGCAGCGGGCAGCCAAATCATTATTCCGAGCATAAATCCTACGTGGTCCTCTCTCTTGACTTCTATCCGCCAGCAGAAGAATTGAAACCGGGAGATAAAATAGGTTAATCAAAAGGTAACATTACGTATACATGACGGGAGACCTGCCAAATCTTTTCTGCTGCTTAAAAAAGAACGCATATCTGTCTATTATATCTTTTGAAAACATGTGACTCGATGTATGGAGCACGTGCGTGCAGTTTGCCGGGGTATATTAACTGGGTGTGCCCCGGGTCATCGTGCTACATTAATCAAAAGATAACATTACAAACATGACCAGAGATGTGTAGCTCCATTTCCCGCTGTTGGAAAAAAAAAAATGCATATCAATCTATTTATCTCTGGGAAATACATGATTGAGTGTGTGCATACAGTTCACCAGGGCATACAGAGTGAGTGTACATGGCAGGTGAGTGAGCTCTGTTTGCTTTTGGGTTAAGTTTCTTTTTTTTGTTCCTCCCAGCCCTAACCAGTTCCAGTGAGTCATGGGACACTCTTATGCGAAAGGTATGTGAAGCGCCCTGACCGGGCCGCTCCGGGTGCCTTTCTGTGCTCTGGGGACAAGCTAGGCCTGAAGTGGCAGGAGTTGGTTTATCAAGCCCGGTGACTTCAGCAGCAGGCTAGGCAAGTGAATTAGCATTCCTCTCCTGATGGGGGCCCAGTGCACACTTTGAGTGCTGCAGGGACAGAGTGGTATTACAAAGGGATGCGGGGGGGGGGAGGTCCCATTTTCTTCCAGGTGGGGTGCTAGCCTGAGCATAAGAAGTACCTTCCTTAGTTCACAAAAAGGGTAATATTAGCTTTTACAGAGCTTTTTCACCTTGTTAAGGGTGCGCAATCAATCAGCCAGAGGTAAAAACCTGCAGCGTTCCTCCTGGGAGGAAAATCAGTAAAGGTACAGCGGTAAACACTCCATACATGTGTGTGTGGAGTGCTGGGTAGATGTATTAAACCCCCTGTGTAACCGTATCCATGTATGTGCAGCGAATACTAAATGTAATTGTAATCTCTACATATGTCCGCAAAGAAAAAAAAGGCTGCAAAAAAAGTCTTTTTTTACGAACAATTTTAAGGGACAGTGTTGGTTCCTTGCAAGGCTTGCATATGGTCCCTTTAATTCAGTTATTTGTCTACAGCCAACAACCTTTGATCTGCAGTCGCTGAACAACTCAGTCCCAGACCACAAATGTTTCCAGAATCAATATTTTCAAGTATGCACACCGCCAGCACGTTTTACGGGCAAACGCGGCTTTATCAATATTTTTCATCTGTGACACAGAGTTCTGCCCAGTGAGCTCACGGTCATAGCGCCCAGCTGTTGCCATGACTTATAAGGACCGTCACTCAGCGTGAGGCGAGCTGCTTCCAGCCAAGCAACATGCTGAGCAAAATTAAGAACAACACTGAACAGCTGGTTCCTTTTAACCCCTTATTCCACTGGTCAGAACTGAGGTATCTGCAGTAGGCCCCCAGCCTCAGTGGTGCAATTTGATTGGATGAGACTACAGGCTTGGATGTGATCCATGTGCTCTGACTGGATAAGACCATGGGCCTGGATGAGAGCAGTGGGAGTGATAACTGCCCTGGAGCCAAGATCCAGGTTCGCAGGTAAACACAAATGTACCATTGCTGCATCTAATCTCACAGGCTGCTAACAAAAGCATCTCCACAGCTCCGTCCACCCTTCCTAAAACTCTTCTAATATGTAGGCAACAGCAACAATGAGATCACATACAAAGACCCTAAAAACAAGAGAAAACTGGGTACGTGCAAACAGAGACCTATTAATATGTATGCACAGAAACGCTACTGAGCGTGATAAAACAGGCAGTTAATACATTGATAAAAACAAGCATGTCCCTACAAAAAAAAATCAGGCCTGTCTCTTTAAATCTCAGTGTCTAAAGTCAAGCAATGATCTTCAATACAGTCAGGTAAGGTTTACAACCAGGGAGTCGATACCTGCAACAGAAATTGCCTACTTGGCATGGATGTGCTCAAATGGATAACATGTCTCTTTGTGTTTGCTCTCTTCTGGAAAAAGAGCAGGTGTGTTTTCTCCTCTCCCAAAACAAGCCACAAGCCCTCCTCAGTGGCTATCTCTTGGCAGGGAGGGGTCAGACCTAGTGGCAGACTCTATGTCAATATTTGACAAAAGAGTCTGACTCCACAAACTGATTATGCAGAAACGACACATCTTTTCCCAACAATAGGAAAGTACACTTGACAGCCATTAACCACATACTTTTGGACACGCCCTAGTGAGGTCACAGGCCAATCGTGAAGAAGGATATTTCTCCCTCTGTGAGGTCACCATCTTGTCAGCACAGCTGATGTGAAATTTACCTAATTTCTCAGAAAAATGTGCATAAATTACTTAAGGTTTTGACTGTATATCTGCAGCAGTCAATAAGACCAACCAATAGACAGCAAAGGCTGTTCAAGTCTCTAACTACCCAAGCAGTTATTGTCCGTCTTTCAAAGAACACATTCCTGATACTTTACAGTTTGATTTACACTGCAAGCTAACACATTTAAATAAAACATTTCTTTATAAAAGAAAAAGCCTTTGGCGTTGCACAGAAACAAAGAAAACGTAGCTAGAGAAATACTGCCAACACTTTCTGTCTCATTTCATAATCTGTAATAACCTTAAAAGACTAAAAGCTTCAAAATAATAAACCCCAACATCTGAAAACATCAGAAGGTGAACAAAGTGAGCTACCTGTACATTCTGACTCGATGCCCTACCCAAGATTCAGTGCAGTTCTGAAGGACATAGCAGGTCACATTACTGTGTCAGGCACCAGCCTGAAGCTACACCCTGCCTGCAACACAGACGCTGGCATCATAAGGCAAGGGTCAGATAAATAATGTACACAGAAGCTAGCACTGCCCCTACACAAGGCTTTCAGAAGTTTACAAGTTGCCTGGAACAGTTAGCAAAGTTGTAAAACCTCAAAGTCTACAGAAGGAAGAAAGACTGAGGTTTGGTGAAAAGGGATACATTTTACACTTAACATGGTCAATAACGATGTGTGATCACCAGAATCAAGCTAGATGTTCATCTGGTCCATACTCTACAGACAGAGCTGCTCCACTGACAGCCCCCCCACCCCAAAGATGCACAGTTCAGTGTGTCGTTTGGGGAATCCACTTCAGCCCCAGTGCAACACATTTCTACAAGCTTGTCCCAGGCTACTCTCTGGTAATGAAAACGGAAGCTATATTTTGGCTGAGGGCTCACCAGGGTAGGATGCTTTCAAATAGCCAGTCACAAGGAATCCTTGGTGCCAGAGTCAGTTAACTGCATTCTCTTCAAAATTATCCATGTTCATTGGACAAACCAATTCGGAGCACACAGCGCCACTGTACATTAAAATATTTTGTGTGTATATTACACTGCATTCTTAAAATATTTACATATTGAACTGCGTACGCGTTTCACTGAACGCTGTACATTTCACTGTGTGCAATACAGTGCTTTTGATTTGTGATACATGTTATGCAATGCATTTTAAAGCATGTGCTACCCCTACAGTGTAATATAGTCTAGTTTGCAGCATTACACTGCAGTTGTACTTGGTACGTATGAGTACCTCTATGAGAAAGCAAAATGCTAGAAGGCTTTGTGGAATTGTCATGGGGTCAACGAATGTACAACACATCTCAGCCTAGGGGCAGGGAGAAAGGGAAAGGCCAAAAAAAGACCAGTAAAGAAGAGAAAGAGAGAAAAGGAAGAAAAGCAGACTCAAACCAGAGCGGGGGAAAAATCTGAAAAATGGCAGGGCTAAACTGAATGCAGAGAAACGTTGTCTGAATGAAGAAAGAGCGGCTCTGCATTATTTTTTGAATACAGGGTGCTATCTACAGCCATTACAAAGAATGTCCAAGTCAGCAGATTTAGGGTGGAAAGAAATAATTTTTTTATGTATACACTTAAAGTGTCTGGGAGAGAGCCCAAACCCAAAAGAGCCTTTTAATAACCCACCCTCGTTCATTTTAGAATACATAAAGAAAATGGCTGCTTAATTTACCTCCATTCCTCACATTTATGTTCAAGAGAGAAAAAGATGTGGACATCGCAGTAGAACTACAATTAAGTCAAGTGAAAGACTGCTGTTACGCCACAACCGTTACACTGTCGCTGTTACGCTCCTGCCGTTACACTGCCGCCACTGCACTTGTTCTGTCTCACAAGGGTTTGTGGATTCCTCCAGACAGCAGTGCAAGCTAAAATTGAAAAGACCTGGTTAAACAGAAAAAATGAATCCTTCTCTGTATTCTGTGTTCAGCGAGTTTTTAGATAGACGCAAACCCACAGCCAATGAAGTACTCCCCCACCACCAAAACCAAATGCACATGAACCGTGCAAATCAAGAACTAGAAGTGCAGCCTTCTATCAATTCAAATCAGTTTCATGATCACGTCACACGGCGCAGCCAAGAGAACGCGACGCAAAACAAAGCCGATGTGGTGAGCGCCGTGCAGCAAACAAAACGAGCACAGCCAAAAGACGGCGCTTCGCAGCGGAGCAGCGTCTTCCAGGCCAGCCTGCTCCTCCGTGTGTGCTGTTATGCAACTGGAACTCCAACAATCCTCTGTGATTTACTGGCATCTTCATTGTTTATTCACAAGTGCTGCCATTTCTGTGTTTCTCGCCTCAAACTTTACAGTGAATCACATACTGGGGGGAGGGGGGGGTCAGTAGGACAAGCCACGCGTGGTAATGGAACTGTGTTATCAAGGCCCTCTGCAGACTATCTTAGAGGACTTGCAGTGCCTCATCTTCCTCCTTGTATTTCTGTGTGTGTCCTTCTCCCCCCAGTCAGGTTCCAAAACAGAAGCAGGGCCAGGGAGAAGAAGCAGAAGTTAAACGGAAAACAATGGGCTACTCAAACAAGCCATTTTCCTTTCTCTTTACTATTGTTCCCCTTTCCCTACTGAAATCCCCCTTGGTGCTGTCTCACTATAGAGGGAGAGAGAGAGAGAGAGACAGTGAGAGTGACACTCACAGAGAAACACATAGAGAGAGAAGGACAGACAGTGAGACAGAGAGACTGGCACTCACAGAGAAACAGAGAGAGAGAAGGAGAAACAGTGAGAGTGGCACTCACAGACAAACAGAGAGAGAGAAGGAGAAACAGTGAGAGTGGCACTCACAGAGAAACAGAGAGAGAGAAGGAGAAACAGTGAGAGTGGCACTCACAGACAAACAGAGAGAGAGAAGGAGAAACAGTGAGAGTGGCACTCACAGAGAAAAACACGTAGAGAGACAGAGAGAGAGAGAGAGAAGAAGGAACAACACAGTTAAAAATATGGCACGTCAATGCTTTGGTGACAACTGTTATTTTTGTAATGCTCTTGAAATATTCTGGGTTGAATAGAACTGAGAAAGAAAGAAATAAGAAAAAGGAGAAAAGAAGGAAATGGGGCAAATATAAGTGAAGACTGACATGACTATGAGGTCACAAGTCTGAGTATCATAGTCTGGTATAATGCTTTTGTCTACTGAGACTCAATCAGAAACATGACAAAAACATCACAGTGTTGTTACTGTTCATTAGTTTGCAAATATGTCCAACCTCTTTGCGTGATTCCCATCAAGTATACCTAACAACACTATATCTCAGTAAACATTACAAAGAAATACAAGAGCCTGTGTCTTAAGGAACTGCAGTTGATAATAGCAACAGAAAGGTCATGAAGTCAAATTGAATATATGCAAAACTAATTATTGATAAAACATCACTGAAAATAAATAGCAACTATGAAAATAAAAACTGAAGTGGGTTACAAGATAAGCAGCTCATTACCTTAGCTAAACATAACCTAACTAGCTAGCTCCGGGCAGCTGCCCAGTTCGAGTGCTGGTATATTATGTTCATTGAGAAACAATATTATAAACATTAAAATACGACACTGAAATTTCCTTTTGTTGATAGCTGGTTAAACGGCAATCATTCAACGTACTGTACGTCTCAATCATGAATGAGAAGTATTCTATTCTAAAAGTTTCCTCTTCTAAATGAGAGGTACTTTATAAAATTGAGAAATGTTTTAACTTTTGACCATTATGCATGAAAGGTTAAAGCCATCTTTTTTATAAGCAGCCACAGCTGCCTGTTAGCATTCAGAAATAATTTCAACCCACACCGTTACCAAGAAGGCTTCCAGCTAGCTACGTTCCATGACTACACAGCTCTAGGTAAAAGCTTTTAAATGGGCGCAAGTGAACAAACCTAGTTGACTTTCGGCTGCTCCTCGTGAGGGATCAACACAGCTGATCGACCAGCATCTGGTTAATCAATAGCGCATTGACTCGGTGCACGTTTCTATGGTGGATGCCCTTCCTGACGAAGCCCTCTGGAGCTGGCTCACGCAGACTACGACGCATGAGCCAAAGCACGGTGCCGCCTTTGCAAGTCAGTAAAGACTAAATACTAAAAATGTTAAAGACAGTCAGCATCTTTCCCACATTAGGGTCTTGCGTAAAGGATACAGATGTAATAGGTGACAGATGTCATAAATATTATGGGTGTGTGAATATCTTGGATGGGACATGTAATATACAAGTACCACAAAGAGTAGAGTGAAAAACACATAAAAACTCTAACAATGTAATGACTTTTAAAGATCTAATATTGCAACATAATTATGAAATGACTAACATAATGACCTTAAAAGTTCTGGTGTTTCAGAATCCAAAAGGCCTGACGTTATGAATCTGAGAAGTGTGTCGTGCTCTCTCTAAACATCCTGACGTAACAACTCCGAAACGATCGATATTGCGGCCCATAACAGCCAGACACTGAAAAGTCAGATGCAACAACCTTGAAGAGTTTAACATCCAATTTTCCCCACAATCCCTCCACTGAAGCCCCACAGCCTGTGACAGCCCACCACGCGAGAGTAGGGCAGGCAGGAGCTGACTGCCGAAGTGCCGCTCCTCCCCTGGAATGCAGACAGAGCCGACGGGAACGGCATCAGTGGCACCCTGCATGGACGTGAGCCTCCAGAAGATAGCTACGCTTGACTTTTTTTACTCAGGGTTTTACATATCAAAGGTGTGCCATGCCTGAGTACATGCAGTGCTTTGATGACAGACTAACACGCAAAACGATGGGAACGGAACGGAAACAGGTCTGATGCTCTTCTGCAGGAAAGAACGCAGAAAATCTACGTGTCAGCCAGCAGTTACAATTCATAAACCCTGAATAGGTTAACTACTGCAGGGAGGAAAACAGAAAGTCTACAAGTATCGTGTAGCAGATGCAATTAATAACATCCTGATTAGGTGAACAACAGGTTTGAGAACTATTTAGAATCCATGTAAGGAAATGAAGGCAATTGTTTTGTCTTACACAGATGCTTTAATCTAAAGCAGCTTGGAGTGTTTTTTAATGTTGCAGTTCTGCCTATTTATTGTGGATGTGTTAGCAAACCCATTTATGAAAAAAGTAATGCTGGTAGCTGATTCACCTTTTGAACTTGTTTTGGGCAAAATTGCTGGCCAATAGCTAATCAATGATACATTTCAGAGACCTTTGCGCTTCATAGGAACCGGACCAATGCATTGGATGACAGGAAAACTGTGTAAAACCCTGTGAAAAATGTTCACAGCAAAAACTCCCTATTCCATAAAAGTTTTCATCATGGTGTTACTATCACTTACCAATGAGTGTCAATGTATCAGAGGCCACATTGTTCAAAATTTTTGCTATCTTTACGCTCTACAAGAATAATTCACATTCCCTTATTTAAACACATTTTCTGCATTAATTTATCACACTTTGGCGTAATCAATACGCCCGCATATATCATCAATCATTCATTTTGAAACCACTTATCCTGTTCAGTCTCACAGATGGCTCGGAGAGGATCCCGGCAAACACAGGGCACGTCCAGGACAGCACGCCTGCTCATCGCAAGGCATCGAATGTGCGCATTCCCAGCATTACTGACGTGCCCGAAAAGGGCTGACTGTGTGAGGGAGCTGGGCACCTGGAACAAACCCATGTGGGCACAGACAGAACACAGAGCTCCGCACGCACACACGCACGCACGCACGCTACTGAGAGCTGGGTTCAAACCTGAGATGAACAATAACAATGGTACCCACCCAGCCACCTCACCCTCCCTGCCATGCCCTTCTTCCTCTTTCGGCTGCTCCCTTTAGGGGGCGCCACAGCGGATCACCCTTCTCCATACCAACCTGTTCTCTGCAGGTTCCTCTGTCACCCCAACCTCTCTTATATCCTCCCTCACTACATCCATGAACCTCCTCTTTGGCCTTCCTCTTCTCCTCCTGTCTGGTAGCTCCATCCTCAGCATTCTTTTCCCTGCCATACTCATTCGCTCATTATTCTTTTGAACCCGCCCGAGCCACAGTGGCGAGACACAGCAGGAAATGCAGGAGGTCTCCTTCAAAGAGACACGGGCTGCGCTGGACGGCTCCTCTTCCTGCGTTCTAGTAAGTCTGTGGCTCATTTGTTAGCTGCGCATCAGGACGGATAAGCGAGCGGCCTTCCTGCCGAGCTGGGAAGGAAAGCCCACACCCAAGAGTACCCATCCATCTTCAGGCTCAATCGCCGCTTCCCATGTGGCCACGCAGTTCCCAAAAAAAAGCTATTTGGCTAATGTATGGACGCCTGCGCTTAAGAGCCAGTCGCTGCTTTCTAACATTTCACTTTGCTCCGTTTTAAATATTCACTCCATCACGAAGGGGGGGCATTAAGATTCTGCTCGCGGTGGTGATGAATATCACGCCGCAAGGCCTGCTGGGGAGAGACGGCAGGGACAAGACAACCAAGGATTAAATACATTTGTTTTCCTCCAAACAAAATTAGTATTGATGCAGGCACTGTAGCCTCTCCTCTAACTGAGAGAGCAAACCCAGCCATGTTGAAAATTAATTACTCAGAGGCGGTGAGCGAGCGCAGCGGCAGCCCGAGAGGCTGCCAGGGGCTCCTCGGCCCTGCTGGGTGCCATCTTTCATCGTGGAGTGTGTGGGAGACAGGAGGAGGGGGTACATGGACAGGTGAGATGCCCGTTATGCTTCCGAATGACATTCTTGCCCTTAGCAGGGGTTTGCGTTACTACCTCCGAGTTATGCTGGAAGAGGGGCGGAGTTTGACGATACAGCAACAGGGCAGGTGCGAGAAACAGAGACTGAGGTGAAACACTCATGGCACCCAGGCCCCTCAGGCTGTCAATTAGACAAGGCAACTTTGTGACCAGGTCTACGCCTGCTTTTACCTCAGTGAATGTTCTCTTACACAGCAAGACACCCCCATCCTTTCCTTCAGCATCCATTCCTTGTCCTCTCTCACTTTCTACTTCATTCGTCCGTCCCCCCCCCCACTAAACAGCTGTCACACACTGCCAGTTCTCTGAAGAACATGTCCAACACACATACATTAGAGCTGCAACTGTTCAATTATCTCTGCTGAGGATGTTTATGTCCTCCCAATTACTGTTACATCCTCGTGCTAAATTATGCACACATATGGCTGCTCAGCTTCCACGCAATGAATTTTCTTGCCCTTTTGTTATCGCTCTATATGGTGGAGACACAGGTTTAAGTTAGTGAGTAAAATCCACAGTTCAGCTCCTTAACATCTACAGAAAGCCTCTCAGCTGTCAACTCTCTATGTTCTACTGTGACGCTTTCACTAAAGACTCCAGAACATCACTATCTTCTAACAGTCCACATGTACTTTTTTTTCCCCTGCCTGTAAGGATTCTATTAGCAGCCTGTTTACAGTCTTCTGAGGAAGCCTGATTTCCCAGCATGCTGTGTGGCACCTTTCTTACTGATCCCTCTAGAACCTGAGGTCCAAGCACACAATCAGAAGCCACAGAAAGTCGTGCCTGACCTGCCTCATGCAGGACCAGTATCTTGCCGGCTACAGTAGGCACACCGTCATGGCATTGAGCAGATCTGAGTTCGCCAGCCAAGGAGGAAGGAGCCTTGGCCTCCAATCACCAGGAAACAGCGCTACTGCTCTGTGACCAATTATCATTTGCTTTTTTATTTCTTTATTTACCAAGGAAGTCAAGGAACTAATTCAATTAGGGCTGTTTCACTAGGCCCCTAACAGGCAATGCATTTCTCTTTCAACAGAGCTTGTTCTGGAAGGGACACTTTCAGAGAGCAAGCAGCCCACCGGCCTTTTGCACCAAGTACATCCCCCCCCAAAATGTCAGACTCAAATACCCACTTTGTTCCACTTTGTGTACAACCACTCTGGATACAGGCCTACACTGATCCATAAGTGAATGGCACTATTTCTCCAATACATTCTGACATGAGGAGATGCATCTGAAATGTTATGACACAAGCTACACCTTAATTATGTCGCAGTGTGACATAATGAGTTAAAGTGTTTATTGTCTTCAGTACGGCAGCAGATGGACTTCACCAGATCCGCAGCGACTGATTAAATTTTACTTCAGGCACTGAGACAGAAAAGCCTGAAGAAGCTGTAACAGTGACACTTAAAGCAAATTAAATTTCCCCGGCACGACCGAAAAACAAATTCCAAGACAACAGCTCGAGTTCCTGAAATAAAGCTTAAAGACAAGTACTGACAAGCTTTTTGAACTTGGTGTTTTTCGGTGGACAGTAATGCTTTGTCTAAAGAACTGTGCACGGTCCCCACGTCCCCAAGTCTCTAAGTCTGTAGGCAGGCAACGTAGGAACGTTCTGTAATCATTACATATATGGAGTTCAGGTAGCCAGTTCAAGATTCTAGAGAGGCACTGCAGTATTTCACCTGAGCATGGTGACATTCCTCCAGAGAGAAGTCCAGCTGTATAAATATGCAAAACATATTAGCTGTCTTCTGTCAGCTGAGCAAATACGTGAAGGACTAAAAACAGGATAATAGGTGTGGATTATCCTTAGTGTCGTGTGTTTGCATGGGGTACAAAGGGAAGCTAAGGGAGTACCAATCTATGCCGTTTGGTCAAAATTCAATTCAATTCAATTCAATTTGTTTCTATATAGCGCCTTTTACAACAATGTGCTTCAAAGTGCTTTACACAAGAAATTGCAGATATTAAGGAATAAGCAGTAAGAATTAATACAAATGAAACCAGACAACAGCAGACAAGAGGAACAGTGTGGAGAAAAGCCAGAGTGCTAACAATATATGAGCATTAAGTGGATGTTAAACACAAAAATCAACGTTCCAATTAATTATGTCATAAAAATAACGTAAAAAACAATGACTGAGGCCAACAGGGGGAGCAGTCATTAAGGACTTGTGACTGAAATAGGGTTTTGAAATTTTTTCAGCCTCAAGCAAGGCACAGGGACGGCCTCGGAGAGAACGTCGCGCGGAGAAAGACCGTAAAAGTGAAAGCCGTGCCAGTGGCGTCGGACGCATGTACCTGCTAAGCAAATAAACGGTAATGACATGATGCGGGTCCTGAGGCAACAGAGCGCAAAAATGGGAGGGCGATCAAGCCTGACGGCAGAGTGGAGTCCTGGCCAAAATGAAAAGGACGCCGCTCTTCCGCTCGCAGCCCTAACACGTTGGCACCGGCATCAGCTAGCGTCATGCTGAAGGTTGTCCCAGTCACTGAACACACGCCGACCGCATTGACAGAGCTGGGAACTACTGTTCGCAACGGCCCGCAGATCAATGGCAAGCCTAAATATAGACGTGGGACAATGGAAAATGCCACTACTGTGAATATTGTGAGCTGGGGGGGGGGGGGCATGTGCAAACCATGACTGCCGCATTTGATGATTGATGGGCTCTCTGCAGCTGTGGCCCCTGAATGTTAGAGCGTACTGCAGGACTTGTGACCCACAGCGGCTCTGCACTGACGAGAGAGGCAGCTGTGAATTTGCACAGCACGTTTGAGACCTTGACACCCCACTCCTAGTTGCAGTAACTGCAAAGCACACCCCAAACTGCAAACAATGACCACTGGCACCGTCCAGAGGTCCAGCAGTCAGTCTAAACAGATCCAGGTCTGCAGGGACCACATGCTGGGCACAATGGAAGCATTGACAACACAGATGAGATGGCAGGAACAGGTAAATGTGGGCGGGGGGCTGCAGGGAAGGTGGGAGTCAGGGTCTTTCCGGCCCCTCTCTGTCTGAGAGGAACTGCAGTTTAACAAAATGCAAATGGCACAAACACTCAAGGAGAATAAAGGCAGGAAGGGGTGAGGGGTGGTAATGGTAGCTAAAGTTGCAGATCGCGGGTGAGCTGCTCTGATCCATATGTAGTAATTCCACCTTTTCACAGGCAAATGGCACACTTCACATACAATGGTACTGATGGGCTGAGTGTATGTGCAGGCACTCATGCTGGGCCGGGGGGCGGGGGCCAGAACGCAGGTCGGGGAGGGGTCCATTTGTCTGCTGGTTAATGTCTTTCTTTGTGCGAGATGGGACACTTTGCCTAGCCAGGGTGCTAACAATATAGGAGCATTAAGTGGATCTTAAACATCAAACACAAAACAAAGACATAGCACACAGGATTTCTGCAAGAATAAAATCAGGTAATTTAAAGGGCATATACACAGTGAAAGGAGTAAAGAGAAAATGCTAAGCATGTATGCAATGATGTGTGCAACCATATGAGCTCTGTATGTGTGCGTGAGAGAGCAGGAGGAGAATTATCAGTGGTAATGAAAGGTAATTAACTTTATTCCCTCCACTCATCTAATACTGCTTCCCAGTCCCCGTTTCCTCAGCCTTTCCTCGCTCACCCTACCTCTTCATTTCTCTCTCTCCACTCCTGCATTCCTTCCCTGCCATCAGGCCTGCACCAGAGAAAGATGCAAGACGGGACCATGAGCAAGGGATGGCGGGGGGGGGGGGGGGAGAAGAGAAAAAGCAATTAATCGTCTCTAGCGCCTCGCATCACATTTGAGCATTGTAAGAAACTCCATCTAGAAGCAGAAACGGGGGAATAATTAAAGCTGAGAAGCATGTCTCTGATAAGAATCTCCCCATCCTCTCTCCTCTCTCGCACAGTCGACATTTAAACGCTACTGGGGTATGACAAGAAATGTGGTGTGGGAAGGGGGCTGATTAAATACAACGTGTGCGAGATCCCACGGTAGAGAGCACAGTTAAACGGGGGCCCCTGCCTATCGACTGTGCTTTTCACTCCCCAGTCAAACGGCAGGCCTGCCGGCCCCTAATTAAAACCTGTCAGACTCGACGATCCCAAACACCCTGAATCCCACCCCCCAACAACATCACATGAGCTGAGCGGAGAGGACCACATCGGCGCTGCTCCCAAGGGAAAGAGAGGGAGGGGAGAGGGACTCTGGGAGATAGCCAGGAAGGCAGGATGAAGAGTAAAGGCAAGACAGAGGGAGGAATGTTAAAAATGGGTTATCAGTAAGGTGAGGGGGGAGGAGAGAGGGAGAAAGAGAAGGCACACAAGAGAATGCTGGAATCGATTGTGTGGAGTTGCTCCTTTATCGAATGTTGTCCTTAAAAAAAAAAAAAAAAAAAAAAAAACTTCCTTTGCCTTTTGGGCTCCATGCCCCCTTTCTCTTGGAGTGCAAACAGTACACACTGTGGAGGAGCCGTGAGGTGTCGGCCAAGGGCAGGAGCACTGAATGAGCATACTCCTGGTAGAGGTGGATCTCCCCAGGCCTGAGAAATGGGATTTAGCCTCAGTGCTAACACCACACGCTTCAGCACAAACCCTCACCAATGTTCCTGTCAGTTTACACACGTAACACACACACGCACACACATTCATTTCCTCAGCCAGATCTTGCTTTTCCAGGCTAAAAGCTTAACATGATACCATCCTATTCACATTGATAGATTAACGTAAATAAACATTCAAACAAAACACATTGATTACTGATAAGCAAATAATAGATAAAGACTCTAATCATTCTATAGGACTGAATGACTGGCCAAGTTTTCCTGAACCTGCTGAAGGCATGGTTCAGACAAAGGCATATCCTTCAGTGCCACCCAATGAATGGAAGCAGATTAGGCAACTAATTAATGTGGGGTTCAAGTTTCAATTTAATCTGGATAAATTGGATAATTAAGATAAATGTAACTGGGGGAGCTCAGCTCATCTCAGCGTACATCTTTCTTTCCCCTCTCCCTAATTTAGGTAATTAACGGTAGACGATAGGGAATGCGTCACCCCCCCGACTGCTTTTTCAAGACACGGAACATTCATAGCTCATGGCGACAGGGCTGCATGTGAAGTGGAATTTAGAAATGCAAAAATAAAAAATAATTTAAAAAAAGCTTTGCCTAAACGCTGACCACAGCAACTTAGCCTAACCTTGGGACAGGAGATACAGCGTCCTGTCCAAGCTCAGCTGGGGGATGTTTTAGTAGCACAGATGGCTTTTTTTTTTTCCTACGGGACGCTACGTTAGGTAAACTGAGGGACGGTGTGTTTCTGAGTAGCACCCCCCCCCCCCCCTCCAAACTACGGGCACTTTTTCACTGGACCAGGTATAAACAAAAACTGTGGTAAAAAATAAATAAATAAATAAATAAAATAAAATAAAATAAAATAAAAATCAGTACTTCTGTTTTCCATTGGCTTCTGGTGCAGTACCGGTACCAATGTACCAGACCAGTTAAGGTACTCTGGATGGGATCTATTGCCGACTGGTAATCAAACCTGCTTCACAAACACAAAACGCAACTGCTATCTTGTGAGAATGTTACGAATTCAGAATACAATGATAAATGAAGTTAAAAAAATAAGTTAACAGATAATACTTGTTCGTGGATCAATAACTTTTATGGCTTTATTTGTTTCCTTCTTTTTCTACTTTGTTTATCATTGTATGAACAGACCTGGGTTTCAATCATGATCTGGTGAGAAGACATTCGGCAAGATCTTGATGCCATAAAAAGAAAAAAGTATTTCCTTAAATAACTGGCCATATTACTTATATTGGTATGCATATTACGATGTTGATCATGTTTTATTGATGTGTGTTTTGCATATCATGTCAATATTCACAATAGTGCTGGTCACCAACCATACCAGTTTTTCCACACCTTTGGTACTGTGGTACTGTTTTGAAGAACTAAAACTAAAGTGCCTGGTTGGTGCAGCCTCAGGTGCTCAGAGTGATGAGCTGGACCACTGATGCTGTCTGGACCGTCATGTGAAAAAGAGCAACCAAACCAAAGTGCTCCCACTGCAAGGCGTCACACAGCAGGGAAGTCGCGTGTGACGCAGCCAAAGCCCTCCTGATGGCAGATCTGAAGCCCCAGCAGAGCTGAAAAAAGATCTGCTGATGTGGCCAATTAAAACATAACCACAACTGGAGGACCGTTTGGTGTCAGAGGCAAAGAGGTGGTGGTGGTGGGTGGGAGATTCTTGGCAGATTTTAATCAAGTATGGGGGTGGGGGGGGAGTCTTCTTGTGTGGCACTTACAGATGCAAACGCATGCATACTTTCTAGGCACAACAGAAGTTTGGAAGTTGGAATCCCAGGTGTGTAGCAACTCAAAAAAAAAAAAAAAAATCACAATATGAAGGATGATAAACATGTTGTATAAAATGTAGAGCAGGAAGCTGAGAAACTCTTTGGTAAGTGAGCGTGTAACAGACAAAGATGGGGAGTCATGGAAAACACAGGATGGCAGTGACAGGGCCTCCCACCTCCCTTCCGCAATGCTGCTTAAAGTAAGGCAGTAAAGACAAACCCCAGGACCAGGTGGGAATCCCTAAGCAGATGCTGCTTCCTCCTTTGAGCTCTTAGCTCTTTAACCACTGCCTGGGGTCAGGGAGGTCACACAGGGTCACAGGTCCTGCTTTTATGGGGCCACTTCCTGCCATTCTGAAGCTCAGGCTACAGCATCAATCATCCCTCTGTCTCATATGTCTACCTCCAGATTGCGGCAGCGGACTCTAGACAACCCAAAACAAAAACCTAAACATATCCAACACATGTAATTTCAAAGGTTTAATATATATTACATACCACAGGCAAGCTCTGAGTTCATAGCAGCTATATTAAAAACATAATAAATATGCACACAAAAGGAGGAGATATCACATTCACTCAGACACGCGTGATGGAATTTCGCTGTATGATATGCACCACACATGAGTGCTGACAGCCTGCCTTGTTAAACACACCACAGGTATAACAATGGCAGTGACACCCTAACTATATATTCCATACAGCATTAGCATGCATACTCTAACAGAAGTAGTGCAGTATAGGGTTAGCCAGTGTACTGCTACATTGGACATAGCTACACAGCAGTGTGAGGGATGCAGAGAAAAGCCTGTTGTTCTCAGACTCCCAGCAAGTTTCGTACAAGGCGAGGGGGCAGCCAGCAGCCCTAGTGTGCAAGGCCGCACAGGGACATGGTGACGGAAGGGGCCTCATTTTACGAGCACACCCCGGCTGAGTCGGCCTGCATCAATCAGGCCTGCTTCTAGATATAAATCACTGGCCTTCAGAACAGAACCCCGGGAGCGGATTACTGAGGTGGGCCTGCTATTGCACATTGTGCTGACAGCAGAATGAAGCACCGAATGGGCTCCAGGTTCGAGTGCAAGCGGGAGAATGGCAAGGGTGGGGGACTAGGTCATAAAACCCCTGAGCATCAGCACAGTGGCAACTCAGCAACTCGGCACCTCTGCGGACCTCATAAATGTTGCACAAGCGCCCTGAGAGGTTCAACCTGAACCAGAGGGCCGCGGGTCAGTGTAGACTAGTGGTTACAGGACTGCACTCTGTAATCTGAACGAAGTGGGTTACTCGGAATTAATGTCTAGAGCACTGGACTCTGGGTCTGGGCACTGTCATTCAGTATACAGTACTGACTAAAACACCGGACTCAGAAGGCTGTGGTTCTATATTAAAAACTCTTCAGTTTTTTAAATAATAAAAAAGCAAGAGTCCAGAAGAATAAATGGGTTTAAAATGTCTTTCTGTAATGCCAGGTCTATAATGACTTCAGATGGACTAGCAGAAGGGACATAACAACTGTGGACAAATGGTTCAAAATGACCATCTTACACTTTCACATGCTCTCTCTCTAAAATTGCACATGTAGAGTGTAGAAGAAGTGGACCCATTGTAAGGAAGCTCTGACCTGGCCTTCAGAGAGACACTTCCCTTGGATTGCCTCGCCTTGAGCCCTACTGTGTGATTAAACTCTAGGATGGGCCTTTCAGGACACCAAGCATGTCAGATCTCTGTCTGGCTAAGGGCGCCTGCTTAGCGCATGAATAAGACAAAGTAGGACCCATAGTGGGCAGAATCAGACTCGCGGCTGGGGAAAGCTGATGATCTATTTGTCACTGTCAGCTCATCTCGTTTCTGGCCCTCACGTCCGTAGTCCTGTCCCTGCTCCATTACTTCACCTCCACTGCCCCCTCCAAGCTGTCAATCATCCTACAGCCAACATTACATCCCACCCTTCCAGAATTTCAGATGGTCTACAACCAGTTCCACAACCCCATCTGGAATGTCAACTCAGCCTACCGCCAATACCGCACACTCTCCAACTGTCAGTCGTCATGCCCCCCCGTCTGTCACGCAGTATATACTCAGAACTGTGCCCACCCTCTGTCTGCCAGTTCATAAAAGCTAATATCAGCAGTTCAGTATTCTTTCCAGTTAGTCTGCCAACTACTGTACATGCCATCAGTCCCCTCAACCCCCATCTCTCCTTCCACAGCCAATCAGACCGGACCTTCTCACTGTACACATGTAAACTGGAGGCAAGGTCATTTCTGTGTAATTCCATGACAAATGTCTACCACTGCTGCTTAATAATGTTGGCTGATGGAGCTGCTACAGTTTATTGCTAGACCTTAATTCCATCTTTCTCATCAGCACCACTGCAACACTCCCTCCCTAGATGCCCTCCATACTGATACCCTCAATTTCTCTTCATTACTCTCTGCCCAGTATCTTTACTCTGATTCCTTCTCACCCTCTCCATTCCTTAGTTGCTTTTCTAAAGCTTCCTCTCCTCATTCCCCCTTTGCTTTTCCTTGCTGCTGTACTGTTGCACAATCTTACTAGACTCTTCATGCTTCATCCTCCACGTCCTTCTCTCTCCGTGGCTGTCTTTCATCCCTTTCCACTTTGGTGTTCTTCTCCTTACCACCCCAGTAAGAGGCTCAGAGAGCTTACCACAGCATCCCTCTGGCAGGTACGAGTAGCCAAGACAGGCAGGGCCTGCACATGCGGTTCCTGGCAGAGTCGAAGTCCCATCCACTATGTACCCCCTACATGGAAAGTAGAGTGGAACTGAGTAGGCAACACTATGGCTGCCAGGAGAGTTGGCACCTCGCTTCCCCTGTTCCGGGCAGTGCCGCAGAAGTGTCCTGTCATAGTCTGACCAGAGTATTCTAGGATGCAGAAACCTCAGAGCAGGTGCCGCACTCGAGTGGAGAGAACGAGAGTCATCCTCCACACTCGGTCTTACTTTTCTCGCGCCGACTCGTTTACAAATGTCCTCCCCCAGAAAAGTCCCTATCTCTGCAGCGATCCAACTGCTCTTTAGCTAATTCACCCCACTGTATTAAAACACTTAAACTGGATTTCATCAAGGGGACGAGCCAATGCTCTCGGACAGATAATTATCACAGAGGCTCCCTGTGTCCTGATCTCTCAGCCCCCCATTTTTTACCAGTCTCTCAGTAATGAGATAAGACCAAGAGCTTGGCATGGAAATTACGCTCTCCAGGAGTCATGGAGAAGGGGACCTCAACAGACGTAGTTTCCATTCCCCCCACCATCCCCACCCCAACTCCTTCCATCTGAGAGATGTTTAGCACTTTTGACACAGTAATACCCAGGACAATTACCTCTTGATGTTTGCTTCGGAACTCATTTCACAGATATTAGGCCGCTGTTTACAAAAACAAATCGTCAGTGTATACGCCCAACGCGGACTCGGCGGAGGTTTACATAATGTAAATTGGTTCCTGGATTTGTGTTAAGAACGACGTTTTGACAAACGGTTGAACGGGCAAAATCAAAAGGCGAAGCTAATGGAGTCATACATCAGGCAGTGACGTCAATATTTGATCGGATATCGCAGCTGGCCGCACAGGCGTGCGTGAAACCTGACTGTGCCAGAAAGAAATTAAATAAAAATAATAATTAAAAAAAGTTCCGAATTTTTCAGAAGATGGCGTTATAGTTATTACTCAGAGGAAGAGATGCAAAAATAACAAGGAGAGTAATAACTCCATCTCTCTCTTTCTCTGCCGACACAGATGAATGGGAGGGTAAAACTGGCCCAGAGCCACGGCTGTTCAATAAACTCTGCCTAGGCGCGCGGGACCGTCAGTGCTCTGTTCCACTTTGCTTTTTAACCACTGTACAAAATCAGAATTAAATATGACTGTCACAAATGAAACTACACCAGTGCACATCCACGGCGCATTATGGCATGCAGACGACTCCCAGCTCTTCCTCCGACTTGAGCGTGCTTTTCCGAGGTAAGAAAACGAGCAAAGAGAAACACAGATGGGCTTCTCGGATACCTAATGTTAAAAAGAAGCGGCTATTTTTATTTTTTTTTTTATATGCCGACGATCTGTGTTACCCATTGTTCAGATGTGCAACAAGGAGAGAATGCATGCTTTCGAGGAATGGCAAGCTGCCTGTATATCTGCTGTTCATGCACATGATGATACCTGCTGTCCAGGTGTGTAGCGTCTCCCTGTGGCTGCTGTCCAGGAGTGATGGAGATTCTGTGAATTGTTCAGGTGTTAGCTTTTATCGCTGTACTTCGCTCCAGGTGATGGTTACAGCTTCTTTGAGGGCATTCTTAAGATAGCATGTAATGGAGCACAGATCACCTCAGTTAGGTTATTCAGCTTGCTCTGCCTCCACCACCCTTCAGAGTTCATCAGAGAGATAACAGGAGCTGCCTACAATCTCAGCATTGCTCCTGAGGCTACGAAAAAAGTGCTCTTAAGACTTCAATAGTTGTAGAGAGGACAGAAAAACATTCAGGCTTCATCTGACAAACAAATATTTGTGCGAAGCCTGTACATCCCTGCCCGGGTGACTGTCGGGGATGGAGCATCAAGTTTTTTTCCACTTACCTGAACACAAATAACCTGATACACCCCCCCATGCCATTATTAATCCTCTCCAGCTCACTTTTCAGAGGTAAAAACACTGGTGTGACTTGTTTTGTTCCACAGCAGAGAGGCACCGAATGTCTCTCTTTGGAGAAACAGACCTATTGGATTGTGAAATTACAAAATAATGAGGTAAAATGAAAGGTGCTCACCCATGGTGCTTCCTGCGTGCATCTGATAATGGTGCAAGGTTGGGCACAACAGCGGCGACTCTGTTTTTTTTTTTTTTTTGGAAGAATGGGAGATAAAGTCCACCTGATCATCAAACGTCAGTGTGGAGAACTAAGGAGAGTTTTATCAGAGCCAAATCAAAGTCTCCTGACTACGAATGTCTCTATCTTTCACGCCAGTGGACATGTCGCCATAACCTACCAGGTAAACACATACCAAACCTTGGAGCATCAGCAATATGTGGTCCTGTTGACAGTAGCAGTATAATGTCTCTTTGAAACTGTTGATTTCTTCTTCTTAAGTTCTTCACATATCAAGGGTGCACCATGGCCCAGACTTGTATAACTGTCAAAAAGAAAGGCCGGAACAGTCTTCTGCTCTTTAGCTGTCACAAGCATCTTAAACTTCTGACTCATCTATGACTGACCGAAAGATCTCAGCATGTATAACTATACCTCTATTCCTGAAAGACTCTAATTGGTGTAGTAACACATCCTATCTGAAAGGACTCCATAGGTATAATTATACATTCTGTCCTGAAATACTCTAACAGGTATAGTTACACAACCTGCCCTGAAAGCCTAAAACAGGTATAATTACACATTCTACCCTGATAGACTCCAGCAGGTAGAATTGCATATCCTTCCCTGAATGATTCCAAAAGGTATAATTACACACTCTCTCTAGCAAGACTCTAACAGGTATGGTTACACATCCTGTCCTAAAGGGCACAAACAGGTATAATTACGAATCCTGTCGTGAAAGACTGCAGTACAACTACACGTTCTGTCCTGAAAGGGTCTAATAGGTACTGTTACACATCCCTCTGTTAAGAAGTCACAGAAGTATAATTACACATCTTTTCCTTAATGTGTCCTACAGGTATAAACACACCATCTCACATCCCTTTACATCCTTTTGTGTACCTGACAATACTGATGCAGATATTTACCCTAATGGTAATGCATATGGGTTCTGGATGACTCCAACAGAGTACACATAATCCACTCCAAAATGACAATCCTAGCACGACTTCAAACGATAATCCTTTACGTATATTTCTGTTGAGGTCAAAGGTGCCATTATTGTGCATAACTCCATTGCCACCAGTTTGCTATTCAGCATTTACCCAAAGCTGCGCAGGCAGCGTGAGTCAATGCAAACTAAATTACGTTGCTAATGAGGCACTCATTCATTTTTAACCTGAGTTCGCATTGATCCAGAATGACGGCAGTCAGTGTGTTGTCCGGCACATTCCTTCGCAAAAAAACATTACTTAATCGTGCCCAAGAAGTCATTAGAAAATAAGAGCCGCGGATCAATATTAATACAAAGGCAGCAGCAGGAAATGATGGGGAAATTCACGGTGGTAGAGCTGAACAAAGTAAATCCTCACGAAGGGGTAATAAATTAAAGCATCCCCCTGAACCGTTTATCTGCCGTTGCAGTCCGGGGATGGTGGGTTGAATTCGTTGGGGCCCTGAGGGAGAAGAGAAACGGCAACATAGGGGATCCTCTCATAACCTTCGCTCCTGCATAACCTCCTCGCACTGCAGATAGTCGTGTGCACACCTGTGCTCTATCTCCCTTTGTCACAGACAAACGCACAAGCATGCATACAGACAAACAAATAAACTCATACTGAAACCATAACCAAGAGTTCTAGCACTAGCGCTATGTGTTCTGCCTGTGAATACTTTGTTCCCGACTTCCAAAAAGCATGTTCTCGTCCCGTAAGACAGCTGAACTTAGACGCCTCAAGTGTGCATGAGCACAGTAATTGAAATGCTCCTACGTAAGCATATGCATCCACAGACGCATGCATGCGTGGCCCCCGATCCCGTGTGCACAACTGTAAACACGAAATCTTCTTGCAAAATCACGACCCAACCAGGACCCCTACACAGGAGACACACCATATTCTCTACCTCACAATTAAAGGATGTGACCAGACTGACCTTCACGAAACATCCAGCTGAATGAGACACACTTCTATGAGTCTGTGTGCTGCTGCCAGAAAATGAGTGACAAAAGGGGGACCTCATAGAGCTAAACCACACACACACACACACACACACATATAGGCAGACATCTTACCCTGCTGGACATCCCCATGCAATGCAAACACATTGAAAACCTCCGCTTACACCCAGCAGCCTGCTAGCATTAAACACACAAAGCTACAGGAAAGTAGAGGGACAAAGCTCTACCAGACATATGGATTGGAGGCGTATTAAAATCCATCTGGGACACAGCATGTCCGTCTTAAGAATGTGCCTCTTCAAAGAACATAGGCCTGTGTCACACCGGTGCACACATCAGTAAATCCAGAGCCGTGTTTGAGGACTCCCAGTGCCAGCTAATGGCACCAACTAAAAATGCACAAAAGAGCCCTGATCTCACATAAAAAGCTTTTTTTATGTAATATACGGAAGCCCGCTCAGGGATTGTCCCATTTCCTTATCTTTGCGTGAAGAAAAAAAAAAAAAAAAGAAAGTCTGGAAAAACGCATTTAATCGCACATCAGTGTAACCACCTCTATGTGGGAAGCCACTCCGTAAGAGATGGAGTCTGAGTTAAGCGTGGCATGCGTAGGAATGAGGTTTTGTTTACAGGTCAGAAAGTCACCTAAGGAGATGCACACACTGAGTGTTTCTGCCTCTGAACAGTAAGCAGCCTGGTGTTCAACACAGGTCACTACACAGGCCATAGTTTTCCAATCAGATCTGTAGGGCCTTAACCAGTGCTCCCCCTGTTGGAAGATAACAGGTATGGTGTTGTTACCTCTTAAGCCTAACCATCACTGAGGCTGTGGTTTTACTCGCTGAAGGCAGTATTCCTCTCTTTCTAGCTCTGCGCCAGTCTGTCATTTCACCGTGCAGCCCCCCCCATCACATATATTCAAATTAATCATTTCACAAGTTGCCCAGGTTTTTAATGTATAACACTAACCAGAAATATGTTGGAGTACCTCACAGGAGCCAATTACACAAATATGTGCATGTGTGTGCATCTTCATGCATGTAGCCAAAGGCTAAGTAAATTCAGTGCAGCCTGTGGTGAGATTTAGTTTGTCGCTACCTGGAAAAACAGGTAACGGGGGGGGCATGGATGAATAAACACATTGATGGCTAGATTTGTATTTAAGGTATTAAATTAGGGAAGCTGTTTAGGAGGCCCCCTCCCCCCTAGGGACAGAGTCTTCATTAAAGCAACAAGCTCTTCTGATATACTGCTTGGGTCTTCCACTTCCCTGTCATGTGCCAAATGAAGAGGGGGGGTTTCAGCTGGCCATAATGTCGGTGAGTAAGCTAGGCTCCCGGCCTTCTGCAATCCTGAGCTACATAATCAGTTTGAGAAAATGAATGAATATTTATATTTCACATTCAGCACACAGTAAAACAAGCCCTCTTTTGAAACTCTGCTTAATTGTGTTTATCTAAACCTGTACTGTGAGTTTCTTCTAGGCCACAATGTACCTGCAGGTCTTACAAAAACGCAGAAGTGTTTCATGTGGCTGCAGTGAACATCTGCTGCCATTGATGAGTCCACATTATTGCTAAGTGCAGCACGGGGAAATAATGAAATAATTGACAGGCAGGAAAATGAAATATCTCAGTCCTCATTACGCGCTACAATCACAGCGAGATCTTACTCTGGACATCCATATCCGTTGCCTAGCAAAAGCACCACCGCTATTGGTGGAAACAATTAAATTAAGAGAATAAGAGAGAGGAAAAGCAGGTCTCCAGATAGAGTAAGATGAGTCATTCTTCTTGCCAGTCACTTTACCAGGCACAGTGGCTGTTACTGGTCCTCTTCCAGACTGCGTGCGTGCCTGTGTGTGCGTGTGTTTTTGGGACAGCAACACTAGAGGGAGGAAAACGATGTGCCCCTTGTCTGGCATTCAAAGCCTGCACTTGCACGCCGCCCACGCAACGTGCTATTCCAATACCCACTCACAACAGCCCCTTTCCTTCAGCCATCCCTGCACTTCAGATAAGCTGCCCTTTGACCTCTGCTCCCTCAGGCAAGAGAGAGGTGTGAAGCACCTCGGCAAGCAGGCCTCGAGTCAAACAGGGAACGCCTTTCAGCCCCGAACCCAGTGGTGAGTGTGGCAAGCCGCTGTGCTGCCACGCGGCCTAAGACAGGCGACACAAAAAACGCTAAGGGCTCAGATGAGAAGAAACAGTTGCGTATACATATTAATATGCACGGCAGTGAGCTATACGGACTGCTGCCCGCTCGCCCTGGCTACACACCATTACAGCATAGCAGTGCAGTAATACACCCCCCCCCCCCCCCACCCCACCCCATTCCAACACAAAAGCTTGGCCAGGCTGATACAATATTCATAAAACAGACTGCTACTCTGTCTGGGGCCTCAGTGGCATCAATAATGAGAGAAAGCGCATAATTATTCTGCGTGTCAGCTGACACTGCGCGGCAAGGGAAAGGGAATTATGCAACGATGGATTTTCAGGGTTATACAACCAGGGTCTTATTAAACAGGTCTTATTGCCCAAGTGTGGCACTGGAAAAGCGGAAGAGTGGGAAAAAAACAAAGATTTCTGCCTAGTCAGGGATTCACCTCTGAAAATAGCTGGGTATTGTCTTCTTGCACTCTGGCGAAACGACGCCATTTCTAGCCGCACATGGGCCTCGTCCGCTCAACAAAGACCCCCCGTGTTACCTCCTCACGTCCCCTGCATTAAGCTCGGGCCTAGCAGAGAGCACACAGAAACCTGGCACAGACAGCAAGGGCGTGCACAGAAACACTAACGCTGTCAGCGCATTCTAATTATCATGCTTTACACCTTAGAAAGAGCGTTTCAAAGTTAACCAACCTTTAAACGCAGTGCAAATGTGGGATTCTGCTACTGAGGGATGTAGATTGCTAAAGAAATAAAACGAAAGACAGAGATCCATTAAACCGGTCCCCTCATGTAATTTTGTTTCCTCCTGTCAGATTTGAACGCGTTTGCAGTCACGTGCCCAAAAGAACACGCGTGCTTCCTTATGGAGACTTGCAGGCGTATGTTTTCACGTCAGGACAAAGTGATTCGTCTCAGCCGCTGCCTGCCACAGCAGTCCTCCTGGCTTCCTACAGCCCTTTGTGGGAAACATCGCACTCAAAACCATGCATTTTAGCCCAACAACACGGAACGAGTCAGAAAATATCAAGTTTTGACGTTACTGTTTTTGCCTTTGTTCTTCAGTAACTCCCTCCGCGAGACCATTTTAGAAACGTCAATCACCTGGAAAAGGCATGAGCATCGGCTCTTTCGAAGCTATCCAGAAGGAAAAAGCTGTTTTTAAACCTCAGCCGATCAGGCTAGCTGGACAGCTGAGAAAACCTTTATGGCTCTATGTGCTAATCGGAGACACGATGGTGTAATAATACACACCAATCCACGACAACCTGCTTTGGGTTCCAGCTAGATTAGTAATTATGTCTGTATGCTTCCTGAAACGTCATTTTCTTAAGCTACCTTTTTCATCTAAAGCTGTACAGACAGCTTTTATTTATGCTTACTTTGCTTTTACATTGGTATCTGTACAAATAACATTTTTTGAATCTGTGCACGCACATGTGTTTGTGTGACATAAACACAATGGTCACCATATGACTGCTTTGATCTAGAAACAAGTGTAGCTCCTTAACCAGCATGCCACCAACTGGTGCACATGTGGAAAATACCTACTGTTTTAAAGGTGTGTGTTAAAAATGCAGCTGTTTACCCAGAGGTGTCCTTGGTCCTTTACATGAGCCCCTGCAGTCCCAAGGTCTCTTTATGTGCAGCTTCTACTCAACTTGTCAGGCTGTAATCCATGGTGATTGAAGCTGATTGGCCGTGGCTGGATTTAACCCCCGCAGCGCTGTTCCAACCCATGTGCCACTGTCCACAGTTCATTTTCCAGCCGGCAGCTGCTGGCACTGGGAGGCAATCTGCTTGCAGACATTCACACCAAAAACAGTCAATTTGTTGTGGCACCAAATGCCCCATAGAAAAACACACACACACAGACCCACGCACACACATACTTACAATCCTTCACACATGCACACGCACGTGTGCATACACATTTACAAACTATCCCTCACTCACACACACACGCACACATACACACATACATAGGGATGCTGATGGCCATGTTTATTTGCTTGCTGTTGCTCACTTGAATGCATACACACACACATACACACACACTCACACAAACACCTTCAATGCCTTATTCAACATGCATGTAAATGTTCACACACTCATTTCCAAAAAGTCACTTATTTAAACAAACTTACATACACACTCACTCATGCACACAGTCAAACAAAGACACCTACACTCATCTATGCACAATCACTCACTAAATCAGTCAGGCATGCATGTGCATACACACATACACACACACACACACACTTCCTAAGACAACCCATCATCTGACACAATGGGACTGTTCATCCCGAGCCCCCCTAAACAAACACGGGGGGGCAGCACCTCCAGTATCAGCACAAAGCCCTCACCCAACACAAATGAAAGATGATCTAAAACACTGGCCCGAAGCCAGAAAGCTTACAACAGTACATTTAGCTTGGCCGCCAAACAAATGTTCGGTGCAAGCACTGACGCAAAGCACCATGACTGAAAGGCAGACTCTGACAGCCGAGACTGCCATCTCTACCTGTCAGGTAGAGAGACGCTTCCCTGTCACTGCGGCTGAGAGCAACACCGTATGCATGTCGGTGTGCGTCAACACAAAGGGATGTTAACAACATGGCTACATGCCCCCACCTCACACTCCCCCCCCCCCCCCAATGGCCATCAAGACTGCTAAAGACATCCGCAAGTGAAAAGGCCTGGGGCTATAACCCTTCCCCTTCGGCCACTGACTGTCACCCCCTGCCCTCACAATTACGCCGTTCCACAGGGACCCCCCTCAGAACTGAAAGAGTGCCCCCTTGTTCTGATGCAAATATAATGCATGCATTGCATCAATGTTCCGCTGTCACGCTCCTGCCTTCCGCGGCCGGCCGTCGTTCCTTCCTGCCTTGGAAGTCCGACTCGTGGCCTGCTCAGCTCCTGCCGTGGCTCAGAAGCACTGGCCTCAACCTCGCTAGCTGACTTGCGGCCTGAATTGGTGTAGTGCATTTGAATGCGAGGAGGCAGGGGGAGTGGCGGAGCTCTGCACATTTGCATAAGATTTGCTTTAAAGTCTAGCGGGAAGCACCTCCCACACAGGTAAGCTGTGGGGGAGCCCGCGTCATGACAGGGCCCCCCACTTGGCTCAGAGCCCTCTCATCCATCTCAGCCCCAGGCGGCCCCACTGACAGACGAGCTGCCAGCCATAAATCACCAGGCTTCAGCCAGACAACAGCTTAGCCAGAGCTCCTTGTTTATTTACTCTTTAGAAGCAAATACTGTTATCCAGCATGACCCCACAGCTTGCTATTCTGACATCTTCTTTCCTGTTTGAGCAGCAGACTATTCACCGCAGACACATTAAGTAACTGCATGAGCTTAGGTACGAAGGTACAACAGACAGAGTCCCCCTTTTCCACTGCCGTGCCATTCGAGACAGAGGGAGGTGTTGAGAAAGTCACCTGTACTGCAGAGGTGCAGCCCCGCACGTTCTCACAGAGGGATTCGCTTGAGCCTAAGGCGTTTCTGCTTAGAACCAGAAAACATGCAGGTAAACCAGGGGGAGACACATCAGGGAAGCTCACGCTACAACAACACGTGTGTCACATGCGGCTGCAGCGCTGTTTGACTGGGGATCTCCTTCTGACACAACATCAACACCTTCTGTGCCACTCCCCTAATCGCCCCGCTCCCCCTCACCACTGCTCTCGTTACAACGCGGTAACTGTTGTTTTAAATCCCAAAACCATGTCCGTTTCGCTTCCGCAGTTTGTCTTTTTGTGTATTATCTCCTTCAATCACTGTGTCCGCAGCTTCTTCTGCACATATATTAAGACATTTATTAAAGTGTCTTTACAGATATGTAGCTGCAGGTACCTCTATGTTACTATTTACAATCGCGTTTTACTGTTGCAGTCTGAGTCGCGCTGTGAAAGGTCTTCAGACTTCACCGCAATCAGACAGTCGATTTCATAGACTGATTGAGCCATTAGTTTGACTGACTCCTGTTCTGATGACAAGAAGTGTTTGCCTTAACCCATCACACATATACGAATCTAGCACTTTAGTAATCCCCCCCCCCCCACCATCACAGAATCCGCACAAATTCATGGAACAATTCCTTTAGATATGCAATGACTAAAAAATGAGGACAAATGAAAGCCGTTCCATTTTATATATGTAGACAGCAAAAAATAAAACTAAAAAAAAAAATAAAAGAGGCCCATCTAATTCGGGGCTAATCGCCTAAATTTCTCGGCTAGATTCATAACCATGTCCGTATCTCCAAATCAAAGGAGGAGGAGGACTTAAAGAGAAAGTGGAAATGGAACTCCACGGTCTTCACAAAGAGAAGAGGAATTTGCAAGAGCGAACGTGACGTGGTGGAGAGCGTGTCTTCCCCGAGCGCTGCGTAATGAGCACCGCTGGATTTCAGTCTCGCCTCCGTTCCCTCTCGGGGAAATAAGATTGAATTAGCTAGCTACGCTAACCAGACTAGCATCAGCGTGGAAGCCTTATTGCGGTCGTCCTGGTTTTGCCGGGGTATATTTAAAGGGCATTTCGTTTGCTTCAGTGAAGTGGCCACATCTTTATTTAACCATGCTCGCTGTAGCCGTTTCTTAATTTACCCGATTCACGGTGCTGGACGATGTGCAGTCTAACCTCATTCAGGATAATAATTAAACCTTTGTCTAACCTGATTCTGGACAGTGACTGTTTCTTTGACTAACCTCATTCAGTGCAACGACTGTTTACTCAACCTGTTTGAGAGCAGAGACTGTTTGTTTGTACAGTCTGTACTCGTACTGCACGGCTATAGACGGAGACTCCAGCCAGAGATGACTATGGGAAATGTGGAAACAGCTGTTTAAACTATATACAGTATTCCTCTGCCACTGCTTACGAAGACGAGGGCACAAGCGGCCTCACGACGAAGGGGGCACTACACTCCACCCCAGTTTCATTCTCATTCCAGGCTGTGGAGAGCTCTCCGTGGACGGAAGGGAGGAAATTTGAATTGAAAATGCTTTAAGCCAGTGCACTCGGACTTTTCTGGTGAGTTTCATGCTCATTTGCTTCTCCTCATGCAACGGGAAAGAGAGCAGTCTGGGACAGAGGAGCCCAAAGCCGCATGAGATCAGACGCTCGCTCTCCTCTCACTCGCCCAGACCCATGTGAGGTCAGCCACTCGCTCTCTTTTCACTCGCCCAGAGTCATCAGACGCATGTGTGATCAGCCACTCGCTCTGTTCTCGCTCGCCCAGAGCAGCGTGAGATCAGCCACTCATTCTCCTTTTCCTTACACTTAGCAGTGTAAGATGAAGCGCTCGCTCACCTCTCGCTTGTCCTGAGCAACATGAGATCAGCCACTCGCTCTCCTGTCGCTCGTCCTCAGCAACATGAGATCAGCCACTCGCTCTCTTCTCACTTGCCCAGAGCAGTTTGGTTTGCAGGGGCCAAAAAATACCACTTCTCTTTATCTTCCTCTACTCCACCCTCTCACCCCACCCTCCTTTATTTCCCCTGTTTTATCCTCCTCCACGTCCCACTCTGCCCTCTCCTATCTCTGGCCCACTTCCCTAACACCGCCTTAATCTAACTCTCAGATTCAGATGGGAAAAGACTTTATTACCAAAGCATCTAACAGCTATATTACCAAAACAAATAACTCATTCAGCAGAGCTGACAGCTCATAAACACAATTCAGCAGAAAAATGACTGAATGAAGGAGAAAACTTTGTTATACTGTTTCATTTCATTTCTGTTTATTTTTTTAATCTCTTTTCCTTTTGCTTTTACAATTTATCTAAAATGTTAATTATCCAGAACTTTACTGTTATTTATTATCTTTTTTTACAGGATTCAACACATATTGTTTGTATATTTAGAGTGCATTAAAATAATTACTGGCTTCGTTCTGCACCAGTCAAGTGTAAATAAGCATCCGATTTAGTGCCAATAATTCATAGAGTTTAAGTAACAGCATTACCTAAATCAGTCTGAGGAGACATATCCTTGACTTGGCCTCAACACGGTCCTGGTGATTTAATTAATGGGCTAAAACATCACAAAAGTGGAAAAACTTCACAGGAAACAATAAGAATGAATGCTGAGGAAATTGTGTTTTTGACCTCACATCCAGGTGAACTCTCACCATTAGTTTTATTCAAATGCAAAAGCTTTATTAATTTTTTTTAAGCAAATGTGGAGTTTTGCACAAATAAACCAGGGCATCCTGAAGATTCAAAAATTATTCAAAACATCACCAATGTTTGCAATGATGCATACATGTATATATATATATATATATATTTGTTCTTTTGTTCATCCCTTAAGACATATAAATTGGCCGCAAATTAGTTTTTAATAGGACAATCATTAATTTTTTCCATGCACATGCATGAATGGAATAACTCCAGTCTACACATTGTCCTCCACAGTGGTGCAATTACTCTTTCCAGCATATATAAAAGGTCACATATTTTGAGGGCTTCCTGAGAATTTTTCCTGTTGAGAAGGCATTTGGGGCGGGAGAAAAACTTTGTTCCCCACCTCAGCCTCCTTGCTGGACCTCAGCCTCCCCTCTTCCCATGTGTCCAGTCTCTGCTTCTCACTCTCTGTCTCATCTTTTTCCCAGCCTATTCTTTTCACTTCTGAAAATTATTTTTCTCCCACCTCACCTGCCTTCTCTGACCCCTCTCTATTTTCTTTCTGTCCTCCTAACAGCCTCTCTCTCTCTCTCCCTCCCTACATCCTGCTCTCACCCCTAACCTCTCTCTGGCTGTTCTGACTCTGGCTGTCCATCCTCTACATCCCCAACGGAACATGCCCCAACCAGGGGATTAAGCCGGCAACAATCTGCGCTCAGGGAAAAATACAGAGGGCAGGTGCACTCATTAAACCGTGCTTCTGCTGGGGGGGTGGGGGGACAGCTGTAGATTCCAGCACTGTCCTTACCTCACATGGAGCCGGACCCTCCTTACCCATGTCCCATTATTACAGTCAAACTGGGTCTTAATGCCACATTTCAGCAAAGATACCACTTGCTGAGTGTGCTTTCGAAAGCTTATTTGCCTTCCATTAATAATAACCCAATGGTAATCCCTGTATATTAGAAATCTGATGAAAATCTGTTCCAGAAGACAGGAAGTAGACGAGAGAACGCCATGTTTCTTAGACAAGCAAATTACTGAGGCCTGCTGTTCTGAGGGAATGTGTTTGCACAAGAGTGGTGATTTGGGCGGTGTGACTACAACATTAAAACTGGGGGGCCGCACAGTGGCTCGGTGATTACCACAAGTTGTCCCCGACATCCGATGTCGAGGGTTCAAATTCCAGCCTCTGGGGGTGCACAAGCCGGTGTATATCCAGTGCTGGACCCACACCCAGGTGAAATGAGAGGGCAGCGTTAGGAAGGGCACCCTGCATAAAAGTCTGTACCAAGTTGATGTGTGGATCCAGATGCCAGTCAATCTACAGTGGCGACCGCCTCACCGGGGAACAGCAGAAAGTTGACCGACTGACTACGTTAAAATTGGTAGCTGAGACAAACACAGGTCTGACACATGACACCAAATACAGAATATTGAAAACTCTGCTTAACACATGCTCTATGCGCACTTCACACGTGTGCAAAGCAGCACAGACAGACTAGAGCACACCGTGTCATGCTCCGCACATTCAGAGCCGGTTGCACTACGCACGGTGCCAAACACTTCCAGTGAAAAACATATACCACAAAATTCGCACTAATGCAGGCAAAAACACACAGCATTTAATGCACAGAATGTATGTTATACACACAGTGTCAAAGACATAATGTTGCACGCTCACACACTAATATGTGACTGCACAAACACACGGAGCATCACACAGTCGCAATCTGACACCTGCTCTGCCACACGTTGCACGCTGGCAGCCTGAAACACCACGTGGCAAATGGACAGCGGGCGGCAGCAGTGGCCAAAAGAGCCCGCAGGAAGCTGACCGCCGGACTGCGCCATCGCCGCTTCACTTGGCAAAGTCTTTTTCCCGTTCACAGACCACGGCGAATTTACGACATGTACAAACAGAGCGGGAAGCGCGAGGGAAGCTGAGGCGCGCAGCGAAGGAGCAGTGCGGGGGAAATGGGGATCAGAGGAGGTCAAGCAGAGGATTGGGAAATGGACGAGGCTGGGAAAGGGGGGGGGCCCACGGGGCCGCCCACAGGGCTGTGTCTGATCAAGTGTGCCGAGCCTGCCCTTATCTCTGTGAAATGGAATTCGCTCAATAACCTGGAAATCATCATTTAAAAAAATGATAGGGAGAGCTGCTCATCTCCCAAGTGATGTCCTGCCTCGCACTCCGTCCCCCAACACACACACACACACACACACACACACACACACATACGCGCACACACACATGCACACATATGCAGAGGAGATATAAAATGACAGAGCCAGGACTTAAAAATGGACGATCGTGAGGCTTGAATGCATGCAAGGAGGAGCCTATCTGATGGGAGTCCCAAGACAAAAAAGGCTGCCCCCCCCAGCTGATACGAATGAGCACAGGATCCTGGGCTGTCCTCTCCTTCCCACACCACCGGAGCCCTGCGGGGACGGAGCACAAGAGCCAGAGGGGCTGCGTGCCTGCCAACAGCACCTCGTAGAGCCTGCGGCGAGGTGCCAGTGAGCTGCAGACAGTGCTGATAGCAGTTCTGTGAAAGGGGGTGGGCCCTTTTTGTCCCAACGTTCAGCTGAGGCGCTCAAGCTGTCACTGAAGCCATGCTAACAAAAGGAGCATGGTAACAAACGCAGCCACATAAACTAGCAGCATGTAGGAGCAGGATCCAGGGTCCAGAAGTCACCCCCCCAGCATCAATCCACCCCCACTTAGAATACCTGTCAGAAAAATGTTAGGAAGACATTTAAAAATTACCTTGCAAGGTAAGCTTCTGGGACCTCATGGCCAGAAAAAGACACCTTCTCACAGGTGTAAAACGAACAGAACCACCAATCCGGCAGACGATTCTCACAGGTTAGACAGTCTGAGACCACAAACAAGAGCGCCCCATTCCAGATTCAGCCAGAAGAGATAAGAGCACGCATTGTTTACTTCCCATATTGACACCTTATCTCTGGCAGGGAAAGCTGGTGAATGCAGACCACTTTTAATTAGCATTTAAAACCAGTGAATGGCACGGGAAGGAGAAAACAAGGAGTTGGAGGGGTCCAAGGAGATTTGAGTCAGTCCTGACATCAGAGGCACGCGATACCAGTCCCGTTTATGGTGTTCATAGATATTGACAACCCTTTTGGTTTTCTCATGCACTAAAACCTACATGTAAAACAGACACTGAGCTGCAGACTCCCCACTTCTTGTGTCAGCTTTGCCTACTTCCTGTGTGACACACAGAACACTCCCTAGTCTCTCCAGCACATTTCTGCATGTAAGGTCCTAGGCAGGGCGTCTTTAACACCCCTTTCTGTCTCAAAGTCTGCACTGCTTAATTTTTCCCTTTGAAGTTGTTTGGGTATTTAAATTGTCTGCATTTGTTTTGCATCATCCTTTGAAAATGTTTACTAGCATTTATCAAAGGACGGGAGCTCACAGCATAAAGGAAGCGAATGAAGTAAACTGGAATTAGGCCTATACGAACTAAATTGGGAATGATACGGATTGAGCCACAAAGCACTTACCTGAAAGCAGAATTCAAAACAGACATATTCATTTCTATAAGAATGAAGAAAGAAGATGGACAGAGGTTGGAGTCTGAACCCTGGTGCTCTAATTTTCTCCAGAAACATTTACACTCTGTAGGACAGAATGGCAGCAAGATCCTGATTCTGGCTAATCTCCTGGGTTACAACATTAAGGACAGTGTTAATTAAGCCCCTTAAGATGCAAAGCCCCCCTCGCCAAAATTCAGCAGCTGGACCCTGAGAGCCAGACCTCTGCTGATTTGGAGATAGCACACAGCACAGAGCTGAAGTCCAGGGCTGACAGGCTGGCTGAAGAGCCCTGGCTGAAGCCCGGGTTTTCACGTCAGCAGACACGGTCCTTCTGGCCCCCTTGTAATGCAAAGATTAGACCGGCTAAATATCAAAAAGAGGATCTGGGATCGCTTAATCTCCACTAATCTCCATTTGAGAGATGGGTGTGCACCAGTGTTAAGATGATCACGGAGTAAATAACGGTTTTAGTACCTGGTTTGTCCCCACATCCGGATGTAAACCCGGCTGGGGCAGCTGCCACACAATTCAGCAGTCTTGTCACTCTTGGGGTCCAAATGCGGCTCGCTGCCCTGTGATCTGAGGTCTGAGTGCAGCTTGCTGCCCTGTGATCTGAGGTCTGAGTGCAGCTCGCTGCCCTGTGTTTTGAGGTCTGAGTGCAGCTCGCTGCCCTGTGCTCTGAGATCTGAGTGCAGCTCGCTGCCCTGTGTTTTAAGGTCTGAGTGCAGCTCGCTGCCCTGTGCTCTGAGGTCTGAGTGCAGCTCGCTGCCCTGTGCTCTGAGGTCTGAGTGCAGCTCGCTGCCCTGTGCTCTGAGATCTGAGTGCTGCCCTGTAATCTGAAGTCTGACTGTCACCTGTGCAGGTTCATGAGACCCACTGGCCAGCAGGTATGGGTCCGTAGGTGACCCAGTGCTCCACAGTCTGAGCTAGGCTACCTTACCTGTATGGAACTAAAGTCTCCCTCCACAGTGCATTAAATGTCACAATTTCACCATATGTTTTAAACAAGTCACCGTTCTATAAGTATATCATCCCTCCCTTTTCTGTTGCCATTGTCTGAAAAGACACAAATTTTCAGTGCTCACCATCATCATTTGTCCACTGACCAAAGGTAAGTTCATTCCCCATAACATCAAAGCATTAATTGCCTAGCAGAGGCATTGTACCTTCACAGTAAGGCACCGGTTTGAGATTATGAGAATACCTTAATGTACCAGCTGTGCAGTATTCTAACTGCTAGCACCGACTGCATCCTGCCTTTCTTCCTAGCAGGACAAGGTCCAGATGAAGAACACAAAGATCCATCAGGCCAGCCTCACAGAGAGGAACCACAGTAAAAAGCAGTGCATAAAAGCCATAGGAAGAATTAGCACCTTCACTCTCCTCCCCCTTTCCAGGCCACACCCGGTTTCTGTTCATCATCTCCCACTCCGTCACGCCCTCCTAACGTCATCCTCCTCCCCACGTCGGCCACGTCCACTCGTGCCGCCCATCTCGGTCCTATTCTCATGCATCTGACAGCGGTCCTCTGTTCCCGCCAGAGAGAGGCAAACGCCTGGGTCACTCATCATCACCATATTCACAATAAACACGGACAAACTCCCTCCAAACTGCCACCCCCCTTCCCCGCCCATATCCAGCCTTTCCTGGGCTTAATGATTCTTGATAATAAGCACAGAGAAATTGTGATGGGGCTCGTAAATAATGCATTTTTCCTCTATGAAAGATTGTGTTATCTTTGTGAAACAGTTCGCTGAGGAGAGGCCTGTTTCTCAAGGTGAGCAACATGCTGGCAATATTAAGCGCGGCAATCAGGGCCGAGATAGCTGATGTATAGCCCGGGAGGAGAATGGCAGGGATGTTGCTGCCGTCGATCCCAGCGTCAGAATGACCACTTCTTGTCAGTGCATTAGTCAAGCTGTCAGCATCCCGCACATACTACTGGTGAGGACTGCGGGGAAGTATATGGGGAGGGGGCGGCGGCGGGGAGGGGGGGTGATAAGAGCTAATGATAGCTCTTTCTGAATGTGTTATGGTTTTAAAAAGGGAAGGATTCATGACAGATATGAATTATGTCAATCGCTTCACTGTGCATGTTACGTACGTTTTAAACTTTGAAAAGCCACTTTCTCAATGCAAGTATTATAGCGTTAAAACATGCGTGATCACTATACACAGGCCCATAAATCTCTTGCGCACATAATCCATTATATACTGAGCACCATAATTATGAAAACAAACCATGGTGTCAGTCAATAACTGTTAATGCAGGTCATTGGTTACCCATAATCCTCAATTAATGCACTGGTGAAGCAGAGAGCTAGAAATAATGGAAGTAATGTGCTAATAAAGAGCCATAAAGTGCTTAGACTTTGAACACTGCATCTCTATACCATATTACCTATGTTAGCCTACATTAGCACCGTGCATTGTAACCAGGCTTCGTACAATCTACCTCAGTGTGTAAATTAGCATGCTACACTACATTTCACATGGATAGCATGCCACTACAGCCATTCACCAATGTACATTCTCCACAATACACCACATGGCCTACCTGTACAAAGACTTTGCACCATTCCACACAAGTTCGTTACCTTGTTACAGTGCAATAAATACTGCAGATTATTAGCAAACTAAAGTAAAATAGAATTCTACATCATGGTGATTAGGTCTTATAGAGTATATATTATATATATGTGCTAAACTGGCCTAAAAACATTATACTGGCTTTACAAAGTAATGCTCAACAATACACTGTGTTGTTGTTGATACAATAGCATCTACCATACTACACAGAAACCCACTGAGAAGCCCCCCCCCCCACAAATCACACTACTCCTAACCCTTCACCGCTACTCCAGAAATCTCGCCAGCAGCAAACTCCCAGCCTTCCAAATGCTTTCCAAAGTGGTGAGCCCACCATCAAACATGTCATGTTAAGGCAGAAAAACAAACTAAGCCCCTAAGACAATCTCATGCTCAACTCGCCTGTCAATGAATCCATTTTCTGCTCCAGCGGCCCCCACTACAACCTCCCCCCACCACTAACAACTCTCAAAAGTGGACTCCGGCGGGCGGGCGGGCGGCATTTGCCCATGGATTGAGGCTGGAGAAGCAGCAATGCCTTGGAGGAAGATGATGTGATGGGGTGGGGGCTTTTAACCGTGCTGTGAAGCTTGTTGACTGGGAGCAGTTATGTGCCAGGTGACATAGCCCGGTTGTCCATGTTGGCGTGCTCAGACACCCTGCTGGTGACAGCCTTGGTCAGCCTTTACAGAGGTCTGCTTGCCCATGATACAAGTAAACACACAAGCTGGTCGTGGCCTGATAACGTCACAGTCACATAGCCCATTGCTGGCCTCGACAATGTACACAGCAGCGTACAGTCACTGAACACTGAGCATGAACTGAAGGCCTCCTTAGCACACGTGCATGTGAACACACACACACTCAGGCATACACACACGGGAACGCAGACATACACACACACACACACAAGTGCGCACGCACACATATTCCTTCTACCTTCTCAGCCCTTCCAGGATGTAATCTGAGCAAAACAGGTCCTATTATGCGTCACATCCCTGGAAACAGTTAACAAGGAGCACGATGCTAAAAATCCGTCTGTGGCAAAGTCCAAAAAAGCAACCTTGAAAGAGTTTATAAGTCTTACAATAAAATTCTCCCACCACAACATCCTCCAACTGACTTCAAAGCAAAGAGACGCAAAAAATATATATCCAAACAGGATATGAAAACCAAAGGAAATTAAAAGTCATGAACATGGGAACAATTTAAAGAGGACGGCTATTAAATGTTTAAAAAAAATAATAAAAACTGAAGTTAAATTAGAAACAGAACTGCCCTGTATTACATTGTTTAAATTTAATGGGTTAACCAAAAATCAGCAATGGTTAAAGCGATTTGTTTCATGTAATTTTTGAAAAAAAAGAAATACCATAACTGTATTAATTTACTGTTACTAAGTCTACTTTGTATTAAAGGTCAAAGTAATAATTGCCAATTTCCTTGAAACTTTATTTTAAAAAACTCATTTGTGGCTCAGCAATCATTGCCAATTTCCTTGAAACCTTAAAACATTCATCAGTTGTGAGCCAATGTTACTTAAAACAGGGGCAAATAAACTTAACTTTAGTGGTGTTTATTTTTTTTATTTTTTAGGCAACGTCAGCTGTATGTTGCAACCGTTCATGGCATTAGACTTTGTACCTTTGCGAAGTATATTCAATAGAGTCAGCAATATCTGTTTACTCGGTAAAGAAAGGTTTTGTATATGTCGTCAATGTCTGCATGTTCCTGTACAAAAAAAAATGGGGGGGGGGCGGGAATGAAAACACGGTTATATAACATCTTAAGCAATAAAATGGAATTTTCATGCTGATGTTCTTCAGTATTATAGATCAAGGCAGCAATAACTACATTGAATTCATAATAGCATTTTTCTACATTTTCAGTCTAATTTCTCAGCACCAGGGATTCAGGGAAGACGGGAACCAAAAAGAAGCTACAATGACCTTTCCTTACGTGAACAGCATAAACATGGGAAAAACGGTCTGTGCAACTATATAACCTAAGAGAAGTCAGTCAGAAAGACAAGCCTGACTACGCTGACATTGACAACAAAATACCAGTAATCTTTACAGCAAGTAAACCTTTCTCTCCAAAGGCTTTCAATTCAGATTAAAACAATAATATTCTGTTGATGGGAAAAGCTGATTACCTTTTTGGAAAACAACAGGCTGCTCCTGCGTTCAAGGTGAACGTAATAAGATTTGCTGTGCACAGCCGGCAAAACGGTCCAGCGCAAAAAGCACAATCCAGGTAGTTATATTAAAAATGGCTTACAGCCATGATTCTGATATTTAGCTTGTAATTCATTTTTTGTTTGGACACCAGGACAATTTTACTAAGCCACACAACAAGAGCAGCATTTCTACTTTAATGCTTCTGGGCTATTTAAGTTAAAAATGTGTTTTTCTATACTGTGGTAAGAAATTTCATCCTTTATATTGTTTGAATACCAACTCAATCAATTAATAAAAGTATCCTTGGGATATATTTTGCAGGAAATACTAATACACTCAATGTAATTTTTTTTTGATTGTTTCAACCTGTTACCATAACAACTCTTCATACTAACAGTGCCACATTAAAGAGCATGTTACATGTTTCAACTACAGTGAACAAAACAACATTCAACAGATTGGGAGGTGTGTAAATACCCAAACAAAGGTTAACGGCTGTGGTTTTACTTTAAACAAACCAAGCAGTTAAAAAAAGTGTCTGTTCTGGTACAAACTATTTATTTAACTGAGGGCAACAACAGGTAGTTCTGGTGCTTAAGAAATTGAATTATAATGAGAGAATCTCCTGGGATAAAACTAAGTGGACTATTGATGACATACTTAGCATAAATTATTTCAGCAAATATACCCATGATAAACACAAACGAATCAGACTTCCACACTCTTTAAATTGATTGAGGCAGAAGCATACGTAAAGCTAGCAAACAGCTTAAACAGAGGCATGCAAATAATAATTGAACACAGGCTAGTGGAGGGAAGATGGATTCCCAGGCCATTGGCTGGAGAGCGTCCTCTCTGTCAACTTTAAATGCGTGTGTGTGTGGAAGGCATGGATTTTAGATTGAGTTTCCCTTTTCTTGTCTATTCGTATGGCTACAGAGGGAAATGAATTGCCCACTAAGGACAATAAATATTGACTGATGAGGCTCTGCTGATCCCACAAGTGCACCCCCACCCCTTCCCACCCACCTCCCCATCCTGATCCCAATTCCCTTGCCTGGCCTCCGTAGGACTGCGGAATGCAACATTTGCACCGTGACCCCTGCTCTCTGACCGCCCGCCAGTTAATCCCTCTTCTCCGCGCCCCTAAATCTGCTCGTTTGTGCTTCCCGCATGCGAGGGCAGGGATTATACAGCCGTCTCTGGATTTGCCCTCCTACCCAACACTGCAGTGTCCGTCTTACATCCCTTTGTGCTGCCTTACTGACACTCAAAACCCACGGTTCCAGTCCCACCAGGACTCCATCCAATCACATTCTGCCTGTACCCTTTGCAGAAAATCCTCCATAGGTGTGGCTGAACCAGTGAAACACCTTCATATTATTGTTATGGTTCTTGTTCCTAACATTAATACTAATTCTACTTCACTACATTACTACTACTACTACTAATATAACAACAACAACAACAACAACTAATAATAATAATAGCAGCTAACATACCAGTCTGGCACAAACCAGCACATTAGATGTAGACATACAGTAATTTGACATGGCGAGTACCATCCTCCACACACACACACACACACACACACACACACACACACACACACACACACACACACACACAGCAACAAGCTCAGGGTATCTATAGTCTATACAGCACAGTTAAAAGCTAGCCCCCCCCTAAGGTAGCACAAGGGTGGACTAAAAGCTTCTCTTCTGCAGAGAGGATTTTTTTTTCCCCATCAGGACTGACCTGCCAGACAGGGTTGTTTGCCATGACTCGGGCAAAGGCTAGGAACACACCACGTGCTTTAAACTCTGCCGGTGACGCAGGTATCATCGGCCGGCTCTGCTGTCCCACAACACCACCTGCTCACACCTGAGCGTGACCAAACCCCCCCTCAGGTTAACGACTTGAAACAGCTAACACCTGACAATATAGTGGACGGGACCCACCAATCGCCCTGACGGGCAGCTGTCTGGTGGTTAGCCCCACCCACTCAAGGCTAGGGAGTCTCCACCTCCATGCTGTCCCCTGTCCAAATTAAAACCGCTTAGAGAGCGTTTCTACATGGACTTCCATATGGCTGCCAGCGGCCATTTATTTATTTATTTTTGGTCAATCTGTTCACTCTTGATGAGAGGGAAGTAAGCGATAAAGTAAGTTAACATCTGTTGCAGGCTGTTCCCTCACTGACAATTACATCTCACATCCTTGCATATTCCCAGGCTGCTGCCAGCGCCCCGCTGCCAGGACCCTAGCACAGGACCAAAGAACCCACAGCAACAAAAGTGTGGCTTACAGGCGTGCATTACATTTTACCATGTGCACACAAAAGGAATAGATGTGCATGAGTCCGTGCCTGTGCACGCACACACACACATCTCAATGTATGCTTAATGGTGGGTGTGCATGTGTTTATGAGACTTAGCATGTGGGTACGTGTCCCTGGTAGTGCATGTGTATCCCAGTTAGTGTGTGTTAAGATTTATGTATGAGCATGGACGGGTGTGTTCCGGTGTCTGTATGTGAGCCTGCACCATGATGCATGTGTTCAACTTTATGAACGTCGCAGTCACAATGAGGGCTCACAGCAAGCAGTGGGTGGGATTTTTAAATATCTGCCAGTTTTAACCCAATGGAAAACAATATAGTATTCAGTTGGTTAAAACTGGCTGAACCAGTGATTGACAGTGCTTGATAAGTCTGTCCCAGGTGGGTTTTAATGCCTCCTTTTTCTGATTAGCATTTTATGACAGCATAGGTGTGTGTGCATGCATTTGAGCATTCAAAACTGAAATACTTCACCGAACAAGACTGCGTGCCTCTGCTTTTGGGCACACAAGACTGTGTGTGTGTGTGTTTGCTGATCCGCCTTTTGCTCGGGGAAGGAGAAACAATCAATTACACCCAAGATATGGCAGCAGCATCCTAACCGCCTCAATGGGTGACTGCGCTCCAGCGTTACCAAAGTTCATGCAGTCTCTACACCAATTCCCAAAGTTCCCTCTGCTCCGCTAGACTAATTATACTCACTGCCCTCATTCTGAGACAAACTTAAGAGGAGCCTGCAGAGGCACACCAGTCTGCTTCAGTCACAAACCCAGGTATCGTACTGCACCATTGCACAGAGCACCTGTCAAAGATATATGCATGGACTGTATATTCAATACTACTTACTTTGCATATATGTCACTGGAGTGGTGGTTGAAGAAAAAAAAAAAAGAAAGAAAAAGGAGGAAGGCTGCAACCTGGCTGGAGGAAATGCACAGTTCAGCACCGGGGCTAATGGACTTCATGTTCGTGTTTTACGATTACTGTGATGATTGTTTTGTGCCGTACATCGCCCCGATGCTGAATATGCATGCTTTCTGCTGTCAGGACGTATAAGCGCAAACGCAGCCGTCATTCGGCTGCTGGGGCAGGGTGGGAAAGCAGGGAGTCATCTCAGCAGATGGCGCCTGACAATCAGGAGCATGAGGTAGCCCAAGGGGGAGGAGCAGCTTGGGACTGTGGGGGGGTAGGGGGGATGGTGCTGCTGCTGCTGGTATGGGTACCAATGTGTGGAAGCTTGCAGTCACCCTGTGTCCACCACCTCCTCACACCCCACGGGCTCATGGGAGGTGGGAAGGCAGTGACAGTCACCTGGCATGAGAGGGGAGCAGGTAATGAGGAGGGACATGTCATTCTGGCTCGGATTCTGAGCAATCTCCTAAGCGTGGCACCGGGTCTTCGTGACGGGCCGGCGGTTCATCCAGGACCGGGGCTGGTCTGCGTTAGGAGTGCATGTCCATTCGGGACCGGTACTTACGCTTCACCGATTCCCGATCCAACCTGCTGTCTGATACATTGCTGTCCCCATTTTACAGATGACGGATTCTCCCTCATTCAGGATTAATGAAAGCAGATGTTACACAGTGCAAGTGTTAATTCTTAAAGAACAGACACCCAGTCACAAAGGCTCATTTTCAGTCATACTGGATATACAGACAGACTCAAACAGAACCAGAATTCTTCAAAACAGAGTTTTATAACAGCTGTAACCTTATCCAGCAGCAGGATTTAGAAATGCTGCACTAATACACACCTGTTATTATCCTGGCATTTTATTCTAAGGTGTCAGACAAAAATATATGGCCCTTTGAGTCATACAAGAGCAGTTTTGATTTGTACATGATGGACACCTGCTCCTACATGGCTGATAAATAGCACTGATAATCACTGACATATGACAGATACCTTCCCTACATTCATATAAGCCTGTTACCAGTACTTCATGCATATCTCAAAGCTCAAAAATGGCAGCTCTGTTACTGTAGTTTCGGTACACAGAAGAATGGGCTCTCTGTAAGCCGAGGTCTTTTATCTCTCACTTCACCTGTGCACTCATCCCCTCAGTAGGAGAGAGCTGACACGCGCCTGCACACGGGATGCGGCCCCACGCTAATTTCCTGCTGCTGAGTGATCTACCCCCCCCCCCCCCCACCCCCCAAACAAAAAAAAAACAACACAAACCAAAACAAAAAAAAAAAAATAAATAAAATAAAAAAAAAAAAAACACAAACAAAACAAAAAAAAAAAAAAGAAAAACTAAGA
>JABJVR010000002.1:2057727-2072327 GCA_025773905.1 Chitala chitala | reverse complement strand
ATATATATATATATATATATATATATTTATTTATTTATTTTATTTTTTTTAGGATATTTCAAATAATTTGAAATGATAACAAAAAGCAGACACTGGTGATAAAAACAAAGTAAAGACAAAGTACATTCTTAAAAAAATATTTTTTAAAAAATAAATTGTGCTAAATAAATCAACAAAGCAAACAAAAACAAAGATGGTGTAAATGCCTTCATTTAAAGTTAAAATGGAAATGAGACGACATCCTGCGCACTTAAAAATCTACAATAAAAGCGCTTAGAACAAGAAGCATAGCTGACCGCTCTAAGTATCGTCTCATACACCCACAGTGTTTGGAAGAGTAACAGAGTACAAATCTTTGGTGAAATGGTAGTGCCACACTACCACACCTCATTAGTCCATATGATATTTCTGTCCAGCCCTGCTGTGTTTAGGAAGTCGTCTCCTACCTGTTTGCTGCTGTATTTCGGAGGGTTGGCTTTGTAGCTGTAATCCGAATACTGGTCGGAGCCCGTGGAGTTGTTGTCCCCCGTACCCACAAAGGTGTTGGTGGCAGGCAGATCCTGAACAGCCTGGTGCTTCTTGGAGGCCGAAGGGGACTGGGGCTGAAGCTGAATGGAGGGCAGCGGTGAGTTGGAACGGTAGTGGCGGCCCAAGTCTGGGCTCCCAGGTGGGTAGTTGAGTGGCAGGTGGATTCGAGGACTGTCCCCGACACTGTCATTGATAAGATTGAACTTGAGCGTCTTCTGGCGACTCACCTCCTCATCCTCCTCCAGAGGTTTAGCTGGCTTCGGGGCTTTCCCTTTCTTCCCTTTCTTGCCCTTGTTGCTTTTGGGGCCCTGCTTGGGGGCATACAGGTCTTTAGTTTCTTTCTTGCCCGCTTGGTACCCGCTCTTTGCTTCCTTCTGCAGGCGGTGCCGGATGACCACCACCACCACAATCACCAGGATGACACCTGCAATGCCAGCCAAGCTGCCATAAAGGATGTTGCTATTCTGGGCGGCACGGCTGTATTCGGGGTCGCCAGCGATGTCAGTGTCCAGGGGCGTGTACAAGCTGTGCCCCACTAGGGATTCCACCAGGGTCACGTTGTTGATGGTCTCATTCACAAAGAAGTGCACCAGGGCAGTAGTGTGCCGTGGAGGCTTTCCTTTGTCGCTGACCTTGACCACTAGGCGGTGGAGGCCGTTATGCTTGCGGGTGAACTCCTTCGCCAAAGTAATCTCGCCATTGATGGGTGAGATGCGGAATAGTCCATGGGGGTTGCCACCAGTGATGCTGTAAACTAGTTCAGCATTGGGGCCTGTATCTATGTCTTCGGCCTCAACCACTTCTACCTGAGTATCAGGATTTGTAAGAGGGGGAAGGTATTTGTAGGAGGAGTTGGAGGGCTTTGTGACATAGGGGGCATTGTCATTCTCGTCCAGCACATTGATAGTCACTCCAACGTAGGACGATCTTGGTGGGTCACCACCATCTACAGCCTTTAGCCGGAAACTATAGGTACTTTCCTTCTCCCTGTCGAACGAGATACTGGAAAGAATAGTTCCCGTGCCGTTATGGATTACAAATTTGCCATTGTCTGGTTCCACTGAGAGGTGTACTCGTGCATTCTCTCCGTCGTCCAAATCATTGACAGTCACCATTCCAACAGGGCTATGAGCAGGCATGTTCTCCAGGACGGAAAAACTGTACCCACTCAACATGAACCTGGGGTCATTGTCATTACGGTCCAGCACCCTAACCACAACCGTAGCAGTCCCTCGCAGGCTGGGGTCACCCTTGTCTTCTGCAGCTACATGGAATTCATACCTGTCCTTCTGCTCCCTGTCCAGCTGAGTCAGTGCACGCACTTCACCGGTGTTAGGGTTGATGTCAAAGATTCCCTTCATGGAAGGGTCCAGGATGCTGTATGTGAGTGCAGCATTGGTACCGCTGTCTACATCGGTGGCTATTATGTCTAACACTTTGTCCCCAAGCTGGTTCTCTTCTGGGAAGTCCACCTCAAAAACTGATGGGGAAAATACAGGGGAGTTGTCGTTCACGTCTGTGACCTGAACTTTGAGTGAGTTGGTGCTGGAGAGAGCCGGATTGCCCGAGTCCACTGCCACGATCTCAATGCGATACTCCTTCACACGCTCGTAGTCAAGAAGAGTAGTTGTCTGCAGGAAGTACTTCCTCTTGCGGTCATTGGGAGCCTCGCTGGCTGGTCTCAGCTGGAAAGGGACGTCGCCTGCCACTACGCATGTGACCACGGCGTTCTCGCCCTCATCCCGGTCTGACACCTGGACCAGTGCGACAGGTGTTCCGATGGGCATGTCCTCCGAAATATTTGCCACTCCATCCTGGTGGGTGACCAGCCCGATGCCACGGATCTCAATAGAAGGTGCATTGTCATTCTGATCCTTCACATTTATGACTACGAACACCTTAGAGCTTTTGGAGTTTGGCCCTCTATCACGGGCAACAACATAAAACTTCAAGATGCTGATCTCCTCCCGATCCACAGGACTTCTAACGCTAATGATTCCAGTTGATCGGTCAATCCTCAGCAGCCTTTGGACAGCATCATTGGCCTGATGCAGACTGTAGTCTATTTCCCCATTGGGCCCCATATCAGAATCATTGGCCTTCACCTATAAAGACAAGAGGAAAAGGAAAAACATTAGAAACCAACAGTGCCTTTGACAGAAGTATAGTTGCCAGGTGCTCCTGTTACTCATACTATCAGTTACTTAGAGATTTTATTCACAATGGCCCGCTAGTGATACGATTCCTATTATTCTCATCCAAATTTAGTGTACACCAAGCACACGATGGGAAAAAAAATACAATCCTGTTAAATGATCGTCACACGGTTCATTTGCATCGAATTGGACGAAGGAGAGTTTGCATGTTAATTAGACACTCTTGTTAATAACAGCCCTTTAGACAATGCCATTAGGAGTGGATTGAGAAGACTGACAGGGAGCTGATGGGCCTGAATCAGATCAGCCCACAACACAGTAAGCCTTGCCAAAAATAAGCCCCATCCACCAAAGCAGGAATCTGAGAGCTCACCCCGATTGCATTAGAGTAATAAATATGCAGCACCCTTCCAGCAAACTGCCCTTTAACAAGATTTATACCATCCTCTTTGATTTCCAGCACATGAATATAAGCTTGGTTTCCTAGGAGAGTAAATCTAGGATGCTTGCTGAAATCCTTCTATAGTGAGTTTTATACTCCAATTGCTAAATGGATAAGAATTTTATTCTTTGCACACTGGGCATTTAAAAAAAAAAAAAAAAAAAAAAAAAAAACATATGTCCAAAGTAGTGGACATCTTAAATAAATGTAAACAATACTTTAGTTGTGCTTTTTTTAACAGCATCCGCACAAAAATTCTTAAATCTTCTTCAGTGTGTTAGGACTTCATGTTTACTTAACACAACCACATCTGTTACAGTGTAATGTTTGCTGTTAATCTGCAGATCTACAGATGAGCTTCTAACACACTAATTCACTATAATTTTACCAGTAAATACGTATTTCCAGTTATAACACCATTATTCCCAGCCATCTTATATTATCATAACATTCATAATCATATCACAATTCCATACCTACTTACCAATTAAATTACTTTTACGTTCCCAAATGCATCTTACTACAGCGTCAATTTCTCATTTACCCATTCAGTCATTAGCCCATATTCTAATTCACTCTTTTATTGTACACAGACTTCATTAAACCCATTATTCTTTTGGTCACATTGATTTATTAACAATACAATTTAGTACAGAGAATAATGATGTTTGGAAATTAAATCAGTTCAGCTACTTTAAACAAACAGCAAATCACTTTCATGAAAAACCAATTCCTAAAATACTGTATATCCATGTCGCATCACTCAACTTGTGTCTCCTGTAAAGTCGGATATTTCTCAAGTAACAAATGCCTGAAGGTTACAATAACAAAGAACATCACAACCTTTTGTTCTCTCTTATGAATTAACGGTCTTTAACCAACTCAGCCTGGACACTTTCCTCCACACAAACTTTTTGGATCATCTCCAAATTTGTGGCTTTCCCAATCTTTGTGCTGAAATTCAATATACAATTCTCCACAATTGTCAGTCGTTCAGTACCGTTTTGTAAAACTTAAGCCATCGAGGCAAAAAAAAAAAAAAAAAAAAATCGATGACTGTAAAAATATGATTTGGTTTCCTCGTTTCCTTAACCCAGGCCCTGATGCTCTGGAAGCTGGCCCAGTCCCCGCTGAGAAAGGCAAGGCCTCAGCGTACGAGAGCACTTGTCAGGCTGTTTTTGTAAACTCGAGTGCCCTTGTGGAGGGAGGAAAAAATCTCACTGTAGTTTGCCAGTTCTGGTTTCAATCAGAGCACTGCAGATTGCATTCGCTAATTGCGTTCATTCTGGGATTTTACACAAGACACCTGAACCCATCAGGCAGGCGAAATAAGGGGGCAGCGGGATAAGAGCTACATAAAAACGGGATCTGGGAACAGCAGCCGTTCCGAGCCAAATAAAATATTGTACCGGAATCCTCAAAACCAGCCGTATTCCAACACGAAACATTTAACCTTGAAAAACAATAACCGAAGTCTATGAAGACTAATCTTAACAAAATAATTGCTTTCAGATAAAATGTGTACCTGAGTGACATTTGTTATATTTCAGTGAGTTTGACTGACGGGATAACACACTGATGTGCCGCACATGATAGATCAGCAGAAAAGTGATAAAGCATGTATGACCAACTGGGAAGACATCGGTGATGCATACATGACAGCTTTCGTAAGCACGAATGTCAGATGCATGATGGAACGTCAATACATTTAGGATGGGAACATGACTCACCTGGAGGACAGAGTGTCCAACGGGGCTGTTCTCTGGCAGCTCAGCCTCATACATGGACTTCTCAAACTTGGGGGCATTGTCGTTCGCATCGGTAATGATGATCCTGAGCAAGGCACTGCTGTAGCGCGGAGGGCTGCCCCCATCCACCACTTTGATGCTGAGGTCGTAAGAGTCCTTCTTTTCTCGGTCTAGGTTACCCAAGACTATGAGCTGTGGAAGTTTTTCTCCCTGGTCCTCTGCCACCTGAAGGCCGAAGAGGGCTGGAGTATCAGGTCCAGGGGGTAGGGCGTAGTCGGTCACGCCATTGTGTCCGGAGTCCTTGTCACTAGCCACAGGGATTGGGAAGAGAGCCCCCATGTGGGTGTTCTCAGGGATAGAAATGGTAAGAATAGGAGCAGGGAACTGGGGGGTGTTATCGTTGATGTCCAGGACCTCGATGCGTCCTTCAATCAACCGCGGGCCCTGGTTTTGGTTCAGGTCTGTGATGGATACTTCAAACTCCAGGATGCAGGGATCTCCCTCAAATAAATTACGGCAGTCTTTCAGGCTTTCTCTGTCAATGGGGATCTCTGTGGTGTAGATGTCCCCGGTCTTACCGTCCACACGCAGGTAAGGGGCACCCACCTCCAGCTTGTAAAGGTGGCCGGAGTCTGGGAGGCCCTCATCAGCAGCCAAGCTGGCAATTAGCGTATTGGGGGGCTGCTCTTCAGGTACCTTGTAGTTTATAGTCCCCACCACCCAGCCACAGAAGGTCAAGAGCAAGGCCAACAGCAGAAGGGTTCCTAATTGCAGATCCATCTCTTCAGCCCAGAAGTAACACTTTGGTCTAGAAAAAGAGACACAAACAGCCTTTGTTACAACCTTATAAAACTCTTCCATCTAAGATACTTCCAATAAAACTCCATGTGGACACCATAAAGTACTTAAACTAAATACACCAATCACTTTAGAAAGACTCAGTTGCATGCACCCATTCTGGCTGGGAAAATTAAATATTTCTGGTGGGTGTTGTTTTGAGCAGAACCTGAAAACGGCCTTATTGCTAAATAAACGTTTGCTTGAATACCGATAACATCCACTGCTGAATGCCATAGTAAAGCACTCATTTATACTATATAATTTATTTGATGCAATGTTCCCTTTTGATTTCTAACCTGTTCTTTCTTGTATTAATTACCACTCTCTATTTTAGGTATAGCTTTGATCCATATTCCCCAAGCTAGCCATTTCTTTTCCTTTCTTCCCTGGCTGCAATTTATTTTAAGTTTTAATTATATCCTGAGTGAGTGGATTCCTTGTAGGAACTTGAGGCAGGTCGCTGGGGTTAATACAGCAGCCCCTCACAGTTCTGCTCCTGGAGGAGGGTCCACCTGAGGGGGTGAGGTGCCTCACAGCAGGACCCCCAGGTGTGGAGGAAGAACAGCCACTGCGTGTTTTTTTTTTTTTTTTTTGCTCATGCGCTAGGAGGACCCCGTGCCTCCGGAATCAAAACCACTGCCATTTCAGAAAGGTACCCAGCCGGAAAAGACGACGACAGAAGAAGACAGAGAAGAAAGTCATTAAGACGAAAACTGGACAGAGGGGGAGGGAAAAACTGGACTCCCTTGAGAGCCTTCCCTCCCGGTTTCCGTGGAAATCTCTAATGAGGCAAGCACCAGTACAACGGTCTTTTTTTTTCTTAAACCCCTTCAACTGGTCACTTCGGTTTTTAAATGCTCTGAGGAATTTTGCTATTTACTCAGCTTGCACAGTGATGTGGGCTTGGGCCCTTTGCTAGGTCACACACATATCATAGTCTCTGTCTTCTTACCTCCCACCTCATTGACGACGCAATGACTAATATGCCCAAATGAAATAAATAAGTCGGACTCCTTTTTAGTCCATTAAGGTTAGGGTCATCCTGCTTTGATGTTGGAGGCTGTGGCTAATTGCAGAGGCTCTCCCAACCTAGCGTTGCTGCTTCCTGTTAAAGCAACTCTAATGAGACGTTGCACTGGATTAGCGGTGGGAAAACCGAGACCCTCCCTGCCGACCTCGACTTGAACTGCAATGAGGGGAGCGTCAAACCAGCACCCATCAGAGGCTTGGCAGAATTAGTCAGGCAGGGCAGTTTCTCCTATGATACTCAATGACTTCAAAAAAAAAAACAACGGCTAAATTAGCATTAACATGTTTGCTGACAGGCAAACAAATGAAAAGGGCACCATAATAATCAAGTATAGACAAGTAAGTTACTGATATCGGAGCCCCCTTTTTATACCAGCATGCATGCCATTTTTATACTTTATTCAGCTATAACAACAAATGGTAGAGTTTCACTATAAACAAACTCTAAAAACGTAAAACAAAGTGGTGTGGAGCAGCAACCTCCCCCCCCCCCCACATGACGTCCTCACTTCCCACGGTTCTCTCTCCCCTCCTCATCACCCCCCAGGACACTGCCAAATTTCTCACCTCTCGCCTCACTCTCCCTCATCTTCCTGGCATGTCACAAAGCTGCGATACAAAGCCTGAGCTCCATGCTCTTATCAAGGGCCGCTGGAAGTGCATGCATCACTGCTAACAGCTAGCATGGCGTGAGAAAGTGTGTGTGTGGGTCTAGGTTTAGGGGTGAAGCATTGACAGTATTAGAAAAGCTGCATTGGCCTAGAGGGCCCTGGGCGGCAGGATGTGTAGCGAACTGCGAGAGAGGTCGCGACTGGGTCGCTGGGGAAAAACCGTACATCTGCGCGCTCATTTGCCATCCAACCAAAACGGAGAAGACTTTGCAGCTGCAGCTCTCTGCTGCCACATCATTACGGAGTCCTGATGCTGGAGTTTGGGAAATGTGGGGGGTGGGGGGCGATGCACAGCGGCACTTTTTTAAAACCTGACAGCTTGAGGCACTAAGGCCCCAGCATCCTCATAACACTGTTCCCACGCTCTGTCCTCACACAAACAAGGGTGCATGTGTGTGTGTGTGTGCGGGTCTCTGTAAAAAACTTACTTCTCAAATCAGCATCCCCATGTAGTAAAGACAGAAAAATGCCGACTTCCCCATTTTAAACAATGCTAGCGTTTAGCACTGGCCTACGGAAAACAAAACCATTATGACACTCGAACCCACCAGAGTTTCTGGCCTTCACTTTAAGGCGGAATCCAACCTAAAGCTGAGGACTAATGCCAACCTCGACAGTCCTGACAACAGCCTGCATTGTCAGGAAATTACCTGCTCCATTGGTCCCTGCTGTTTTGCCCAACCGGAGCAGACTTGACACCGGAGGCCCCCCCATGTAAACCACACCTGTGCATCAAACCTGCATGTCCGTCGCTGTTCCTCCACAGTCAGATCACGCCTGCCAGAGCCAGTATTTCAATGACAAAGTACAAACAGCCCAACTGTCACTGTTGGCAAGTTCAGATTCAGCCAATTCAACCAGTAAGGTATTGCTAAAATAAGAGCACATTACTTTTTACTAATTATTTCCTCGTTAGACACTTTCATCAACATATCCATATTACAGTTCAGACTATTTATAGCTCTACACCGCTGGACATATCAGCATAGGAATTAGGCTAAGTACCATGGACAAGGGTATATTAGGCAGGTCTCTCAGTGAGATAGAACTTTTAATGTTCTTTTCCTTGATAACAACTTGGTAACCTAAAAAATCAATTTTGATTTTGATCCCTTCAAATCTAGAGTCAGAGTTGGAAGAGTATGGTAAACACTGTAGTTACTTAGACAAAAAGATACCTGCCTCTAAACTGATTATGAAGCATTGCTATGACATGAGGTCATCGTAAGAGAATTCAAGGTACAGGACTTCTGCATAGTTCCTGCCTTTTACCTAGAAGCTTTCAACATACGAAATAAACAAACCTGTTGAGAAATAATGGGCCCATGTGTCATTACCAGCCCTCATATCCTATCAATTCACCTGATGCCACCGTCAACAAACTTCCCAAAACACATTTAACTACTTTACTGTCACAGTGTTGAGTAATAACAGGAAAGAGAGCAGCCTGAACTGGTTAGGCAGGATTCACAAAGCTGTAGCATACTCATAACTCAGCCAGTCATAAATTAGTCACCTCTCTACATTGTGGTCTTAAGTTTTAAGCTGAAAAGATAAGGGGGCAACGGTTTAGGTCCATTCCCAATGTGTGGGCTGCAAAAAAAATTTTGCAAAGTATTGATTTATCTGCACATAAACTGAAACACAAAAACTGGACAGCTTGCAGAACGCAACACAGTTTCGCTTTCCAGCACAAGGAAATCTGTCAACACTGATTCTGAAGAATTTCATGGTGAAGATATGGCTACAAGTTACCCTCAGCCTTCAACAAACAAAAATGTTCTCAGTTCTAATTTGTACCAACGTAATCAAGATGTTCAAAGGTAACATGCTAATCTCACATAGATATGGTCTGGATGAAGACGCTGATGAAAGGATGAAATGACAGGAATACCAGGCACTCAGAGTCAGAATTTTACCTTGGAAACCCAAAGACAACTTCACTTTGACAACAAATTTTACTTTTTGTCATGTAGAGATGGAAATTTATGTATTTTTCCATTTCTAGCAGTCATTTCCCAATTTAAAGAAAAAAGCTAAAACTTTCAACTATGCATTGCAAACGTGTAAGAAAATTCGATTTAATAAGTATTTTCAATGAAGAAAATGCCGCACTGCCTGCACACACTAAAACTCCAAGGTCTTTCAGAATAAACATATTACATACCGCATTTCCCAAAACATAAAATAATAGGCATACACGTATTCATAACACGTTGGATAGGAAAAATCATATAACTATATAACTTCCACACAGCAAACAGCACCGAATTCTTATCTAGAGTAAAAAAAACTAACCTTAAAGCACAACTACACTTGAGAATGAGTTTTTGCTTTCTTTTAAGGCAGGCACTTTAATTAAAGTTACTCTGCATATCGCCACGTGTAGAGAATCAACATAACTAAAAGGATGCTATATATTTAACAAACCTAATGTGCCTTTGTTACTTCGACAAACCGCTTCGTTTACCTCTGTTAAAGTACGATGGATGAAACCTGAATCTTCAAATATTACCAATGGAAACGGATCATTGCTAATTTTCTAGAAAACTCAGACGGTTGGTGACTATTTTACTACCGTAGAACATGGAAAGGGGGGCAGGGTTAATATTTAACTGTTGGTCTGGTTGAACATGTGTAATAAAGGTTTTTACAACCTTGTACAATATTGCACAAGCAGGCCCACACACACACACCCATACAAACACACAGGGAAGTACAGTATGTATGCAAGCATAATAATAATTAACGTGTATTAATGCACAAGTCATGGTCAGCACTGTAATAACATGCACACAACCAAATATATCGTCGCTCCAGTGTTAAAGCACTTAGAAAATGTGCAGCAATTCATACCGCATCAAGGCCTCTATGTGGCCACATCTCTAGACGAAGCTTACATAAGCCCCAGAGGCAATTACAAAGCACATAGTCTCTTTCAGATCTCAGCCACTTCTTCCTGCCTCCGTTTCTGTTTGAATAACTATGTTGAGTAAGAGTTTTCAAAGAGGGGTAAAAAAAAAAAAAAAATACACACACCTACAGGGAACCCTGCCCTAGACATCTTTTTTAACAACCAAAAGGGGGAAAAAAGTATCCAACTAATGCCCAGCCAGTGCCAGACCGCCAGGATCCTAATCAGGCCTTTTTGTTAAAAAGCACTGCTACTCAAGAGAACATTAAACAAACCCTATGCTCCAACGTAGGTGGTCTTTTATTCACAAATACACCCAGTGCAAACGGGCGGATTACTTTAATCGTTCCTTTCAGACACTGTTTGACCAGATTTGCAGTAATTGGGATGCGCCAAACTGTCGCGATGTTGTTCGCCAGCCACCGACACGAATTCTACTGATCAAAGAGGCCACGCGTAACACTATGGGGAGAACAAGCTCAGCATCCACTACAACACGCCTCTCCGGTGGCTCAGACGCTACATGATGTTTTGGTACAGGCAACATATTACTTTTGGAGACAGAGAGATACAATCTAACTATCGGGATCATCTTAAGTCAGCGCCGTTTCACCGACTATTGGATTCAAAGATTTGGTTTTATAGGTCAGCGGCCATGGGTTCTACGCTCCTACCTGAACTCAAGAAATCGTGGTTTTCCATGCAATAAGCGATACTGAAAGTGTCATCTTATTTAATGAATGTTATTTATTGTAAGAATGAAACATAAAAATGCGTCTACGTTAATCTAAGGTATCTACGAAAAATTCAGTTGAGCGTTTACGTTAGCTCTTAAGATTCTTGCACCTCTTCGTTTACGACGCTGTACTATTGGGGAGTCACGTTTTACACGAGGTGTGATACGTGCAGTCACTGGGCTGTCCGATTTGTATGACGTAAATGAAAATACCTACAGTCTATACTTGTTGAACAAATAAAAAAAATCGCACTTCTGATGAAATGAATTTTGTACATTTTGTTCTTTCTTAAGAAGATAACACAGAATTGCGCTCAAATTACAATGCGTGAAAGCCTTTACCGCAATAATTTGCGTCCGCTACGGCAGTCCCGTGAATCTGCAGCGAAACAGGTATAATTAGATAAGACATAAACCACATTTCATTTCACTAATACTGCATAAATGTAATTATTACTTATTTATTTACGTATTAGAAAATATCGGACCAACATTTGTGCTTGTGCAGAAAATCCCGATTTACATAAACAAAGCCTAGCGTGAAACCACCGAAGTCCCCCCCACACAAAAAAATAAATAAATAAATAAATAAAATAACAACAGCAGCTTTCTGATGTCTGAGGTCATAGTTTATACCTCTTAGAAAAAAAGAAGTAATTTGAAATTTCAGACTTTTAATGAAGAGGAGCTGTGGTCTCGGATTCATAATTATACCATTATACGTTAGAAAAACAAATTATACAATGCAATTAATTCACCAAGTTATCTGTGCATTTGCAGCTAATTCGGTTCATCGCTTAAAGCTGACCATGGCATGGTATTTCTGATTTACATTATCCGCGAAAATTGGATTGATATGCTGTTTAATAAAACTATTTATATGAAACAAGAGAAGACGCTAGACCATAAACCCCTGTTATTACACAGATAATGTAAAAAGTATCTGTTAACGGGTATTGATCTTAACAAAAGGAAAAACACGCTGATTTTTTGCTTGTTGACACCGGCTTAGAACAGATAGAAAACCAGAGCTTGTACTTAAAAGTCTAGAATGAACGTGTGTAAGGCCTAGTAGCTTTGGGTGGTGTTATGAAAAAAATACCGTAAAAAATATGTAAACTGCAGAACAGGGAAAATCTATAAATACCGCAAAAGGCTGTAGTAATGTTTCAGTTGACTAATCGAAGAAGGGCGGTGGTTACTTGTCTATTTTCAGTTATGTTGTGCTTCCTTTTATTTGCGTTGCCTTTAAATACTTGCTACATGCTATTAAGACTTATAATATGAAGTCACTTGCATCTTTTCCCAACATTCAGAAAAAAGCGGTGCTTGAATCCTTGTGACACCAATGAAACGCTGATTTTTACAAACTTTCATCTTTGAATACTGCCTCCCGTTTTGCCGTATTGGTGTGTGCTGCCAGCATTTGGAGCTTAATTTTATGAATGATCCCTTGTCATCTGACGATCGATTTTCTGTCATGTCAAAAGTGGTTAGATATCACATTTTTACAGAATATACCTTTAAAACACTATGTGGTGTGTCCAGTCGTGACATTCATTTAGCGTCCGTGTATTTTACTGTGTTTGCATCCAATTTGACCTGCATTTCAACTGTACTCCTGCATCATCCTATAACAAACCTAGGTTTGTTATAGGATGATGCAGAACAGTTGAAAATTTATCTTTAAATACCGACGCATTACAAGTTTATATTTAACTGATGACCATTATTAAAAAGACATAAAGCCAAAAGAATTTAATAGCCGACGGAGCTTCGTGTTTTCTGATTTTTCATCCGTGTGCTTATACAGTATTACTATTTCATTCACTTCATAAGAATTAATGAATTCAACTGCATATTAATTGTAATTACTATGAGTCTCCTTTTATTTTGCTAACCCACCAGCGGGGGGGAATACTTAAAGCGATCTAGTGCAGGTTGTACTTATGCCAGGAATTTTATGTGCCGACGCCTGGATTAAAAGTTTTCACCGGGTGCGATCGATCCCGTAGTCTTGAACTTCTTTAAATTGTCTGATCAAATTTCGCTAAATCTTAATTTCCAGGGTAAAGCGCGAAAAAAGTAATTTCGAAAACGTCTCCACTGGAATTTGTTTTTCAAACAGATTTGCGTTACTAATGAAATCCTTAGTTTCTGTACAGCAGTAAAACTATTATGAACACGCGCGAACCAAAATCAAAACTTTCCCTTGTGATCTTTCACTAGCCTTTGCACGCAAAAAATACATTGACTGAACACTTTATAATCAAGAGCACATCTGCAGCTATCTGAAGTTTAGCGCAAGTCATGTAATAATGACTGGAAAAGGTTCCATGATAAAGTGCATAGGGGTTAAAGGCTTTGTGCATAAATATAGTGGGTAGACCACACTGTTTGTCTAGTCACCTGATAATTTGTATTTTTAAGTGTCAATAAACTTCTTCGCCTTGCGTCCTAAACGCTCTGTATCATTATACATAATGACAAAAAAGAGCACACGCATATTCCTGATTATAAAATGACACTCACCAACTGAGAAGTGAAAGAACCAGGACAGAGAATGTGGTCTAACCGGATTTTCTCGATCTCACAGCTGGTTGCATTCACAGTTTCGAGCAACCGTGGGGCTGAATCGATGCACAAAAATGCCCAGACCCTTGTATTTTAAAATCCATCTTCCCAGCTCTGAAAATTAGCTTTTGAGCACAGGACATGGTTGCTGTACGATTTTTAATAACGCTGTAACGCCACAGGTGTTTTGTACGCAGTAGTGCGATCTGATGCCAGGATGAAAATGAAATATAATGCACCAAGAGCACAGACCTACAGCCTTCTAGGTTTGCCTTGAACATCTGTAATTGTATTGTTATACACCAGTACACTGCTTAATTTGTAAACCAGACAGTTATTCAGAAAAGCCACACATTCATTCTGCGAATTAGGAGGGTACTCGGCTTTAAAAAGGCTTTTAATGCCATTATGCGTTTTTTCTTGCTGGATCACCTCAGAGTATCTTTTAAAGTAACTAGTACAATCAATATGGTTTCGACTGAATTCGGTTACTTTAATGTGAACGACTGCAACAGAGGAAGAAACCCCGGATTTCCACCAAATGCTCCCGTAGCTGGGGAGTCAGTCCCTTGTGATAATTTATGAAGGTAAACGCAAACTTACATACAAAGCAAGTAATGCTGTCGTGACAGAATACGGGAAACGTGTTAAAACTGGGCTCAGTAAAAATATGGATACTGGTAGTATAAGAAAAAGAAGCGCTTAACATCTGTACTAATGACTGCGAAAATCATGCCGTGAATACAAACTGGAAAAGCCAGCGAGGCAAACAACAAGTGTTCTCTTCATGCACGTATTAGAGCGGGCCAGAAATTCTGTACACCTGTTAAATAAATACTATTTATAGAGTAAACGCGGAAAACCGAGTTTATTTTTTATTATTATTATAATCATTTGAATAACCGAAAGCATTATATTTCTGTAGAATTTGTCATAAAAAAATAAGTTAAGATCAGCCAGTA
>JABJVR010000002.1:2039308-2057627 GCA_025773905.1 Chitala chitala | reverse complement strand
CATACACTCTGCTCGTCTTGTATATTAACACAATTTTCAAATTTCCAAATGCTAATTTCAGTTTAAAGTGAAGTTTATGATTTCCGTTAACGTATAGGTCTTTTACTTAATATAAATAAAGCAAGTCAGCATAGCAGCAATCTGATCAAATATATGATTTTGCATCGTTTACTTTCAGTAAAGTAAATTAAGTTGATACCTTCGCGGGCTTTAATTCCTCTGTAAACCGGCTCCGTGCGCTTCTGCCGGGCAGGGAATAATGTTCCTCTCAGCTCAGAGACGATTCAGCCCTTAAAGCTCCACAGTAAAGAATCCAGAAATCAAGACAACGCAATCCCTGGTGTGAGAAGAAATCCACTTGAACTATCGGTGTGCACTATTCCTTCGTTATCCACGAATCCTGGAGAGGATCCACAACGTAGTGCTACTGTCAACGTTAATGATGCACAAATAAGAAGTGTCTTTCTAAGGCAAGAGCCGCACGTTAAATATGTGCTCTTTCTTTCTTGTTCAAAGGGACAAACCCGATGAGTGAACTCTGTACCGGTTTCACTGCATTCCGTTGCTTAGTCTAACATCTCTTCACTGCCACTAAGCTAAAACGGCACGATCCTCAGCGAATCATCGCTACCCGAGTTCCCCAGTGGGTGCGGAGGGAGAACCAATTTGCATCGGACTCTGTCCATCGGTAACCAGGAATTCGGGGTTTCGGCTGTGATTCTGTAGCCCAGCGATGACTGCTTGAGTTTGCTTGCCGGACAGCTCACCTTTGCGCTGCTGTGCGGTGCGTAAGTGCGAGTGAAGCGATTCCAGGCGATTGCTCCTCTCCGTCTCTCTCTCTCTCTCTCTCTCTCTCTCTCTCTCACTGTATGTGTGTGTTTCTCTCTCTCTCTTTCTCTCTCTCTCTCTCTCTCTCTGTATGTGTTTCTGTCTGTGTCGATACACACATATCCACATCGAAGCAGCAACAGAAGGCGTGGCATACTCTTTAGCTTCCCACTTATCATAGGTTTTTTATACGATGTCTCCGTTTGTTTTGTCGTTAGCAGCATGAAACGCGTATTTCAAATTAAACTGTAAAGATAACGGTTCTGAGTCATGAAGGCCACCGTTTACTTATTACGTTACACTCAGGCATACAATGCTTTATTTTCGCACTCACTGAGACATGTTTTTACATTGTTGGGGCACAAAAATCATGGTCACAGGAGGTTAAATAGGAAAACAGTCTATTGTTTGACTTATTCGTTGTCGTTATACACGTATAGGAGTTGAATGACTTCATGCAGCTTTAAGGCTCACAATAAATGCAGTAGTGTTTAAAGTGCTTGGCTTGCAACTTCTACTCCATTATCGGCATACATTAGAAAACTAGCTCCACTGCAAGTGCATAAAACATGATAAAATTTAAGACTAATTACTTTCTCGTTTTTGGTAATTTTAATAATCGAGTGCAGTGTTTTACAAGGGCAAAAGAGGTAAAATGTTACCAATGCTTATTTTAAGTCACGATGTTCATTGTAATAGCACGGAAACGTTTTAGTCCAAGTGTGTGTTGGAAGGCTTTCTAAAACGCAGCAGGAATTGTTCATTGTTCTTTTAGCGCCACCTTCAGGACATTATGCGAGCAAAACTTAAAATGCAGATCTATTGAATTTCCAAGCGCACTAGGAGCCGCGCGCACGCACTGGACAAGTCATGAATCCTATGCGAAAGGTGTAAATACTACATTACATTTTCACAGGCAAACTTTCAGTTTCTAGAATACTGTGCTTGCCACGAATGTGCTTGGAACATGTAAAACAAAATTTGTAGCTGAAGCATAAACATTTTTTGCTTTTCTATGGTTTAGACAATATTATTGTTTGCTTATTGTTTTATCCATATTTGTTTACTTATATTCCCATATGTAAAGGTAAGTGATCATAACAGAAATGATTTAATTAGATAATTTGTGTATAAGCCTCATGTCTCTCAGCAGAGACCGTTTAAAATAATGATACTGGCATAATAATAATAATAACAACAATAGTAATAACAATAATAATAATGCTATTTTGAAAGCAAACGGGTTGTCAAAGTGAAAGCTAGCAAGTGGTTTGTGATTGTAGTGTGTTCGATCAAACAGTTTTTCCGTGTTTCTGATAAAAATGGCTAAAATGTAACCTCAACTGACATGATTTTAGCTGACGCTTCTCCGCTTTTCTCCCGGGATCCTGCACCTCCAAGGTGACTCTGTGCGATATTCCCCTTGCGTCTGTGAAATGTCTCCTCTGCACTGTAAACTACTGGTTCAGTACAACTCCCGGTGCCCGGTGTCGGTATTTCTGTACAGTTAAAGACTTTTTTTTTTTTAACTCCGGATGTGTTTGGATTATAAGTGACCCGGCGGGCCGCCGTACTGCCTGGCTTGATGCATGCTTTGTACAAACTAAAAATATCGATCAGACCCGAAGCCACCGCCAGAGCTGCGTCAGCAGTGTTGTAGTTATGTTCACCGCTTGCTTCCAGCCAGGCTCTGTTACAAGAAGTTCACTACGTGAGCCCTAAAAAGACCTACCATTCAGACCTCAGATCCTGGAGGCTGCGTTCCTGAATGCAGGGGAGGAGCGCATAGTGTTGTGTTTAGTACCCCACAGCAGGAGAACCTGAACAACAGGGGACAAAAGCACTCATTAATAGGCCAAACACACTCACAAGTCTGAGTGGGAATCAGGATGAGCTCCACTGCCCTGCACTGCTCTGCGCAGACAGCATGCACACACTGTTCTGTGCAGACAGCATGCACACACTGCTCTGTGCAGACAGCATGCACACACTGTTCTGTGCAGACAGCATGCACACACTGCTAAGGTACTCTGTCACTTGAACTGCTTCAGGACACATGGGGTGGGTCCACATCTGTGTGCTTGACTGTCATTAGAAACTAAACGTTAAACGACGATGAAAGTGCGTGTAATACTTGTTTCCATTCTTTTTTTTCTTTTTTTTGGCATAATTTGTCTAGTTTTATCTGCAGACTTTGCCTGCTGTTTTTTTGCGAAGTCTACTACACAGCAAAATCCCTGCAGTGAACAGATTAATGTCACTACTAATAATCACTACTCTCCATTTTATTAGGCCAATCACAACAACATTGTAGAAATCACAACAACATTGTAGACTTCAAAATGATATACAGAACAGCAATTGCCTCAGAATTCCTACTGTTGACTCTGGGAAATTGGCGTGGCTATGAAATACATACATATTTCTGGTTTGTGGTTTCAAAAAAAAAAACACTGAAAGATTCCAGTGGTCTGTGCAAGCCCCAGACTTCAACATAATAGAAAGCCTTTGGAATGAACTGAAATTCAGAATTTGGGTGAGGACAGTGGTGTAGGTTAATGATGCTTTAAAGCTGTGAAGGTGGAGCACAACAACAGTTTTCTTCCAGAAGCAAATAGAGAATCAGTAGCTACTTAATATCTGCCCACAATTATGCATGTCCCATAACTTGGGAAGATTAGTGTAGCCAGTCATGTAAAGAACAGCACTGTAGCTGTTATGTCTGTGCAATACAGGGAAACATCTCCAATAACCCATAGCAGTCTACAGTGAAGGATGTTATTGTGCAGTTTTTACAAGTCAGTTCACATTTTTGGTGTATTTACCTTAAGTCATTAACAGATACAGCATTCAGCAGGATGTGTGACCTGCAACCTGCAGACCTGAAGTGCAACCTTGGATCCATACATCACTTGGAAAGTGTGTGTTGGAAAGGTGTGTGTGCTCCATACTAAAAACAGTCCATGTATGAACGATGCATTTGCAGTCAATAATGGAATTACTTGTCTCACAAATATATAAAAGTGCATACAGAAGTATACTTACTGAAATTAACATAAAGTTTTGCTACATTGTGAAAATATCAAGAGAACTCAGTACTCAAGTGTCAAACTGGTGCCATTTGAAAAATTTAAGCAGTATGTGCTGTCTTTGTCTATTGAGTATGATATTTTGAAGCATATTTGAGGACCTACTCTGGACAATTTATGTTTGGAGAGTTAACAAGTATAGGCTACAGATACTGTGTCCAGACACCTGCTATCTTTATATAATGTCTTAAAATGGTAACATTATTTATTCTATATCTAATATAAAAATTTTATTACCAGTGTGTTGTGATGCATTTTTAATTTGAAATTTACGGTAACCCTATGAATGAGAATAAATTGTGAAGTGCAATGTCAGCAATATTTAGTGATGGAGTGACAGTATGTGATGTGACGTTTAAAAAGTAAATCAGGCTAATTGGGCTAATATACTTTTCTTCAGTTTTGCAATTATGAAATAGGCAATTGGTGTCAATTAATTAATGGTTCTTTTTTTGAATTTCCTGGTGATTTAAAAGCACTGATGATGTAATTGTAGCTGAAGTGTGCATCATCTTTTCTTCGGAACATGGAACAGAACACATAGTGCTGTTCCTTTGTCAACTAAAACAGGTGCAGATGTTTAATACATTTTTATTACACAATACAAAACAATTATTTTCCACTGAAAGTTGAATTCTGCGGAATAATTAAGCTGTTCTAAAAAGTTTTTTTCTTGAAACTATTAAGATAATGACAGTGGATGTAGATACTAAAACAAGTACATTTACACAATGAAAATAAAATGCTGAAATAATGCCAATGCTTACTGGAGACCAACAGCACAGCTTCGGACAGCAACAAGCCAGATTGGGTGTAAAGATGCTAAGGAGAAAGAGGTGGAGTCACTGAAGGAAAGGGTGGGGTTACAGAGGCGAAAGGGGTGGAGATACTGAAGGAAAGGGGTGGAGTCATTGAGGGAAAGGGTGGAGTGACAGAGAAAAAAGGGGTGGAGTCATTGATGACAAAGGGGTGGGGTCAGTGAAAAGAAAGGAGTCACTGAAAATTGTGGGTGAGTATGATGCAGTATTAGTCAGCAGAGCCAATGTATTTTAAAACACCAACATGCAAAGAAAACATTGTGGCCAGGTGTCGCTTTTAACATTAATAAATGCCATGGCATGAAGTTGGAACTGTTTCCTTCGTTTTTACATCACACTGCACCTGAACAGCTTGTACTCTCCTTATGCTTCTCTGATTTTCAAGTCACCTCATCAATCTGTTTAGTATAATGTAGTTTTTCAAACCATGGCAAACATGCATTTTAAAGGTCGAAGAGTAAGTTTTAATGCAAATTTGTCTGATTTATAATGAGCGAGTGTTGTTGTGGATGCTGGTATTTTGGTGAATCTGCTGTCTATTTAAAGGAGCAAAAACTTTGCTTTATGTAATTAAAAAACTTTTTCACTTTACATTTCAGCAAAGGGACACAGAGAGCAAAGCCACATTCAGACAGGGAAGGATTTGGAGTGTATTTATGCAAGCCAACAACCAAAAAAATATGTACAGTCAGTTAAAAAATAATATACACATTTTGCAATTGATATAAATACTGCATTGTCCATTTCTTGTAAAGATCAATAAACACCCCCCCCACACACACACACAAACACACACACATACAAAATTATTGATTCATTGACATGTACATTAGTTCAGGTAGTTTAGCAGTTAGCTGATTATCTCAATTCACTTGTGACTCTTGTGGCTGTATAACTGCCATCCCATCGCCAAAGTGTTTAAGAACTAATGAGCAGAGGCAAGCAAGAAGCACCATCATCTCAAAGAGAAATTTAAACTGGCAGCTTCGGCCCTGCATCATTTGAAACACATCAGCCAATTTGCTTAGATGCAGCAGCCGGAATCATGTAAAGCCTTACTTTTTACTTACTTTTTGTCAGCATCAGGAGCCACATGGGAACCGTACAGGGTCAAAAACATCAGAACCAGCACTGCGTGATGAGATGGTGACCTCGGCCGCTTATCACAGGGCAAACAAGCATCTGACCATATCCCCAGATACTGAGGAGATATTGACTCCCAGCGAGGATGAATTATTCATCCTGCTAATGACTGCAGTGGTGTGGGCCTTCTCTACACTCAAGCGTCAGTGTTTGGGGGGCCAGGCCTAAGAGGACATGTTTGTGTGTGTGTCTGTCTGTCCAGCCTATGAATTTTCAAACTGACTTGCTCACCTAACATTATGTCAAAATGGGCTACAGTTACTACCTTATTCACATGACCACACTTTCAGGCTTTACTGGGAACAATCCAAATTAACAACATTGTTCAGGATTGAATGAGCAAGGTCTTTGGGGAATTGAACTTGCAACCTCCAGGGTAGCTTCTTAGGCATTATGCAGCCTCCTGCTGCTGCAAGGTAATGTGAGGCCGAACCTCTCTTTGCTCTTTTATTTAGAGCATGAGGGTCTTATTCACAGGGCCTGTGTAGCCAGCAGGTGGTTTTGAGCAAGGCCACATACTGATCAATGGTCTCTTACAATTTGTTGTTCCCACAGCTGGATATTGACTGGTTAAAAAAGAGGAAAAAAATAGATATATGTATACAGAGCGTTATGAGGCTGTACTTGGGATTCAAATCCCCTGCTACGAACAGGCCTTTTGATCGTTACCCTTTTGAAATTTTTCCAGTGATGGCAGTAATGGACACCTTACAAACTTAACACTGAAAGGGCACAGGCACAGGAAATCGTTTATAAACAAAGGGTTTTCTTTTGTTTTTCTGTGAAAGCCAACCTTTTTCTGTTTGTTTCCTTTGTCTTTCCTAGTAATGTAATCACTAATTTCGGTTCATGTAAGAGAGAGTTGTTGTTACATTATGGCAAATCGGTCATTTGGGCTTGATGAAAGTCTCACTAAAATTCCCTACTGTTATTAATCTTCTTCCTTCTAATTTAGAAGTCTGTCTGGATTCTATTTATTTTAATAGTGTGATGCTGGGTGCTGTCTAAAGTTGGTTTGATTACGAAACTTGCTCAATAGTACAAGGTAAGTTTTGATGATTCACGCAATACATAACATGCTGTTGGGTACCTTACACAGTTAGTTACATCTTACCTTAGGTAGTTAACTGACAATCATTGTTGTCCTTGAAACATAAGACATTCTTAATGGATCAATGCAGTTTACTGCATTAATACTTTTATTTTGTTCAAGTTTCCTTTTGTACTTTTGAAAATTTATGAAATATTTAATAAATGCATAGATTAACTGGGGAAAAAATTTATTATAAATAATTTTTTGCTGGAAAAGTCATATGAAGTGAATGTAGTTACCACTTGTCTCCTTTGACAATGACTATGTGTTGCTGTCGTGTTATTTAAAAATTAGTAGATGCTGACTTCATTCTGAAATTTCCTTATTTTTCTGTAACGATATTATACTAGCATCTAAAAACATGTGGAATGCTTTGGCGTCTCTTCCAAATAAATTTTGGTATGCCTACAGATTTATTTATTTATTTATTTATTTATTTGAAGTGTTGCTCTGTTTATTGTATTTATTTTTTGCGGAGCGGGTTCTAGTTACCAAATTAGTAGCGTGTGTGTTCTGTTCTGGCCCTGCCATGGGTTGATGCTCTGTCCAGGGTGTCCCCTGCCTTGCTCCCTAAGTCTCCTGGGATAGGCTCCAGACCCCCAGCAACATATGTGTGTGTAGTGGGTGTTTAATGTTTGCATTTTCCCCTGCTTGAACTTTTCAAAGTAAATTTCAGAGTAGAGGGAAGTTTGAAATACTCACTTTGCACGTAAACATTGTTGCCACCTCTTAGCCCAGAAGGATGAATAGAGCTTAAGGTTAGGGGTTTAATCTGAGATGTCCTTCTATGACTAAGAGTGAGGCTCTTGAATTGTGTCAGTAGAAAAAAAATTACTAAATCTGAGCTTTTCTGAAAAACCACCAGCTAGTGTGGTAATGAACCATGCTGATTTTGCTCATGAAGCTTTTTTAACAGCCTTCAGCCTGTCTCAGTGTCATGTCAATGTTCACAGTGTCCCACCTCCACCTGCTTCCAGCTTCTGTTCCAGTGATTTCCTCAGGGACGGATCAAGACAATTTGGCCCCAATAGCAGACGCGGTTCCTCCTACAGGCTCCAGGCCAGTGACAGCATTCCAGCGTTCACATTCCACATCTCTGTCTACGAGTGTGCTGGCTGCTGAACCTGCATCCCAGAGCTCCCACCCCACGCCCTTTGCTCAGCTTCCGCTGTCCAGGGGACTATGATCCAGACGCCGCCTTACCCTTTGGCCACACAATCGAGCAGGGGGCTCCTGCTCAAACCTTGACAGATCTGACTCAGTGTTGCAAAGGAGTGAGGAAAAGATTACGAAAAAATATCAAACACATTTCCTTTGTCACCCACACTTATCCTGTTTGATTTGAGCTCGAGATGAATAGATGTTTTCTGCATCATGATGCATTAGGAGTTTGTAGTTGATTGCTCTACTCAGGATCGCCTCTTCAGGGCCATTAGCAGCCAGATTCTGCACAGCTTTTGCCTTTCCCTTCCTTAAGACACAATTCAACACCTTACAGAGAAGAAACTGCAACGTTCAAAGGTTACAGACCTTCATGTGAACTTTCTGCTGTGTTGTTATGGATTCTGAACTGTAACTCGTATTCTTTGACACACATCAGAGAATTAAACAGAGGACAAAACTTACTACACTTTGATCACTGTATGAACAGAAGAGAACTCAAACAAAGCATGCTGGCTGCAAAAATCCATTATTCTATAATATCCCCTGGCTGTCAGAGCTGAATGATGACAATTACAATGTTTTGTAGTAAATTAAGTGGCTTGGGACCTAGGGATGGTCAGCATTCAGTCATTTGCTGTTCTGGAGAGATAATGGCAGTGACAACCACTACATGAATCTTGCACTTTCCTCTTCCCCCGTACTTCTAGACTATGCTAAACCCAGCCTGGATTCTCTGAAAGCCTACAGGCTCCCGGCCTGTGAGCCTGTCCGCAAAAAAGACTGAGGAATAATGAATCCTGGCTGACATTTAAATAAAGGTGAGGGGTCAAAGTTCGCAAGACTCTCCTCTTGACTGAGTAAACCCACAGCGCCCTTTCTGAATCAGAAGTCAAATTGCAGCTCTGTGTTTGACATTTCCTCTGTATTGGCAGAGCGCTGGCAAAGAGCCGCCTCATTCCCTAATTGCCCTATTAGGTTCTCTAGTGATCTTTGTGCCTGGAGATTGGGATCAGACTAATACAACGCAGGAAGGACTTGAAGCAGAGTGTGTGTCCAACCTTGATGTAAGCCTTCTGGAGTTACAGCATTAGAAAAAAGCTATAGTCAGACTTTTTGCACATAAGAGGCAGTAAAATTCACCCTGCCAACCTATTTATTAGGGACCTAAAACTTTCCTCTTGGTGATCAGTATTAATTTAAATACTGCAAAGTTCAGGTGTGTCACTCTTTCCATGTGAGACAATAATGTGCTGCACTTTCTCCATTTTGTCAAATTGTTTTTTTCTCACACAGAGATCTACAGCCAATCACAGAAGGTTTAGTAGGTGTTCTGAAGCTGAAGTAGCTGTGACATCAGAGACATGAAGCATTGGGGCCTTCCTAGAATTTGGCTGAACATCAAAAGGTGATGGTCCACACCATGGCTGCTGTGTGCTATCACATCATAAGGCTGTGACTTACGCAATGCACGGTGACACTTGCAATGCACCAGAGTGCAACAATTACCCTTTGCTGCAGAGCTTGACATCAAGACTATATTGAGCATGTGTGTTACCTGTTTGTGGCAGATGAGGGGTGTGTGCCATCCTACAACAGTCCTAATGATCCTGAGTGGTAATGGAAAACCATGAGTGTGTAAGTGAAGGAGTAATGTAAACTGAAGGAGTTCACAACTGTTACATTCTGATACATGTAAAAGAAGGGGGATGGGTGGAGTCATCATCCCCTGTCCTTCATTACCCAGATCCAATTAAGAAATTAGTGTGCTGCCTCTCTCCAGCCATCTCTACCATTGGGATCAAAAAACCCACATTCATCGTTTCCCCATCACAATTTCTTTGCAACAGGCTTATGCACAAATTTAGAAATTATTTTATCTGTTTTGGGGTAAAATACACAAATATGATTGTACTTTAATGTGTAATTTAAACGTGAATAAAAATCTGCATCAGGACAAACAGGTGCTGTGAGTATTTACAGATTGTGTTTCCATGGCAACGCTGTAGACGCTTGAACCATTTTCCTCACATATGCAAATGAGTTAGGAAAGGTGCCACTGGATTTGCTAGGGAACATTAATTTTAGAATGTCTTAAAAGGGCCTTAATTGTTCGTGATCTGGGTTAAAATAATAATTTGAATAATGAATAAACAACCATACAAGCCCAAATCCACCATAGATCAGAATGAAGTCTCCTGTGAAGTGGTTTAATGATTGATTGTATGAATTTAAATGCATGAGGGAATATGGTTAATCAAAGTACACAGAAGTGCTTATTATTATTAACATTTACTTTCTCTGAAACAAAACTGCTGCCGTACCCATAGGGTGAAAAAGTTGTCTAGGCTACAGCCTCAGTTTACCTTGTAAATATGGTCATCTCTGCTAGTAGATTAAGGATACTGCATATGTCGCACTCCTACTTATTGTAAAACAGCTGGATGAAAGGCGCTGGAGAGCTCCACTGGAGGGAAGAAGCTACCAGTGTTTTGTAATGCGTGCTTGAAGACGGTAGCCTAGGCTACTACCCAACAGTGGTTGAAATGTGACAGCCTAACAAGAGGTGCACGGTTTCAGCTGAGGAAGATTGGAGCGACCCTTTTGTTTGTGCACATGTGCATTAACAGTGAAGATAATAGATCAATCCTAATGGTCATGTGACATGGCACAGCTTTCATTCACCTTAAAATTCAGTCTTGGGTTGTTCAGCCTCATGTTTACTCCGCGATGTCTTACATAAGAGTGTGCGGTGGGCTAAATTGTCAGCGGCATTATACAAGGCAATCAAAGCGCAGTGTCTGCGGCATCTTGTTGACTTCCTGTCAGCTCTGACCAGGCTGTCGTTATTTCCAGTTTGTGCTGACTAACACGGGGACTTCACCTCAGATACACTGGAACATAAAGTCCATCCCTGATTCAAATCTAACAAAATTAAAGGTTTGTAACCTTTGTATATAAAAGTCATTACCCTTTTCAGGGATGTGTGTAAAGTCTTTTGCGTAATCATGTGTAAGGCAGACACATATAATAGTGTTCAAAAATAAGTTATACCTATGGATCCTTGGTACTCTGCTCCTTTTTGCCTTTCAAAAATGTTGATGTGTTTTGCAAGCATGGATATGTAACAGCACACTTGAGAGTGTGAAACCCAGAGAGGGCTTCTGATGAAGAAGCATACACAAATACTCTCTCTCTCTCTCTCTCTCTCTCTCACTCACACACACACACACACACACACACACACACACACACACACACACGTGCAAAACATCTGACCACATTCATGTCTCAGTTGCCAAGGGGTCATGGAGGTACCTGTAGGGGTACCATAAATTTTTCTTGCAGCCTACAGGTATGCAGGCATACGGTGTGTGTGTGTTTGTAGCCCAGGGGTCAAGCCTGCAGCCTAGTTCTCCCCAGACCCCTGCTGAGGGGAGGTGTCCTGAGCCTGAGGTCCCCTAGAAGGCACAGAGAGGCTCATAATGAGAAGCAGCCAGCGGCTCTCAGGCTCTCCAGTCTGATCACAACACACCGCTGATCCCCCTGAAGACCATCTGTTGGAAGGTGTGCCATTTGTCACGAGGGTGCCTGGGTCCAAACATCTGCGCGAGTGTGTTTGTGTCTCTCGACCAGCATCTGTGTGATGACGAGGGTATGCACGCACATTTCTAATTGCGAATGTTTATGTGCGTTCATATGGGTGTGTTGGTGCATAGCTCTGTATGCGTGTGACTGTTTGCGCGTCAGTGCGAGACAGGCTTTTTTTGTATTTTTACCTGTGATCATCTGGTTGAGTGTTCTTGTGTGTGTGTGTTTGTCACAGAGCCTCACGTCTTTCACTCTCTCCTGCCATCAGCCGACCTTTGCTATACACCCATGGGGGGGAAAATGCTGCTATCTGCTGCCCTATCGTACCACTTTCTGCCCCTTCAACAGGGAAAACACTGCCCTAGACAACCTCTCCAGCCCCCACCCTGCAACCTCAGCCTCTCTGGGACTCTTTCTGCTTTTGAGCTCCGCTGGCTTGGGGAGGTGGTCTCCATGACAACCACGAGGTCAACAGCTTGATGAAAGCTATCTGGCCAGTCATTCAGATAAGAGTGGATAATGGTGCTTTTGGCTTGAATGTTTTCTCTTTTTTTATTATTAGCCTGGGCGATTGGATGCAAGCTGACAGCACCGCGCCTCGGCTTGTCTCCAAACGCAGGTTAGCCAGCAATAACACAGGTCAAAGACATCTTCCTGTATCAACTACAGAGTAATGGAGTTGCCATAGAAACGGGGGTAGGTCCTGGGAAATGGTCTCCTTCTTTGCCACATAATATTTGTTTATTCAGTTATTCTCTGTTTGGCAGACAGAGAACAGAATGTAAATGTTGAACCTTATAATATCTACATGAAGTAACAAAAGAATATGTAAAAGAATATCATGCCTGGTAACCGATTTGATCCTTGAAAAAAGATTAATCCAAGTATATCCTCACATAAAAAATATGTTGCATGCTTGAAGTTTTCTATGATATGTAAAATGATCTGCACCAAGATTATACAGTAGAAACTTCTAAGTAGTTTATTGTTATTATTATTATTGTTGTTGCTTTTGTTGTTGTTGTTTTTGTTGTTGTTGTTGCTGTTGCTATTGTTGTTGTTGTTGCTGTTGTTACCACAATAAGATTCTAAAGGTTTAAACTTGGAACTTGAATATGTCAACATGCTTATGCTACATTTTAATACATGGCTACTGAACTTGGTCTTCATTTTCATGCAAGACTCAAACGTGGATCTAAGGTCAGTCATGAAAGGCAAAATGTAAAGAATTTATAAGGATTAACTGTGATGTCAAAAATAATTTGCCTAAAGGAAGAATAATGACTCACAGTCACTTAAAAATATATACTTTTTAACCTTTTTGGCCCTGTTTGAATTCCATGCGCATCAACAAGTTAGACTGTGTAGGCTAGAAAGCTTTAAAGCAGCAGTTACTGCAGCCACAGATTACTTTATGTTACCATAGAAGTTTGTATGTTTATTTGCATTCTTGCATGTATGCATATCTGTACTTTCTGTATTGCATTCATGTAAATGCCTTTGCAATGTCTCTGTTGCAAATTCGTTTATTCTGTCATCATTATAACTATGTAACCATTGATTAATCCTATGGGGGATATCCCTGCGATTTGAATCCTCTCAGACAAAATAATGGACCGTGAGCCCTTTGCACAGATCACCCAGGTCCACAGGAGTGCAATTCTGCTATGTGAGATACCATGGAAAGTGTGAACGTCCCAGAGTTTTTCTGGATCATTGCAAGAAAGGCAGCACCCAAAAAAAAAAAATCATTGGCCTTATGTGTTGCTTGCACACAGTTAGCCACGTGACGTGCTGGATCCATTTTTGCCCCTGGCACCACAGACCTCTTGGTAAACAAAGCCCACTGCAAAATTCCATCCTTCTTTTGTCTCTACACATCTTTTCCCTGATTTTTTCTCTTTTTCTTTATCTACCTCTATTCCTACCTTTGTTTCACAAGGCCATTCTTTCCTTTCTCTTTCCATAACTTGTTTTCACTCTTTTTCTTCGGTCGGTCCCTCTCTGTCCATCCACATATCCATCTGAGTTTCTTCCCGTCTTTTCTATTATTTCCTTATTTTAACTGAAATAACTCCACATTTCTGTGTACCCCTGCCCATTTTCTGTCTCCCTGTAACCCTTAATGTACCTGACTAAGAATATATTTTTTCTTTTTTTTGTTTCTCTACTCTCTGATCTTTGCTATTACTTCATCCTTCTTCTCTATCCATATTTCTATATTTTACTTTCTTCTTCTTTCTCTCTTTCACTCTTCACTTTTGTATCCTCTTATCCCTCCCAGTCTTTCTGTCATTTCTTCTTTTCTCACCCTTTTTTCCTTTGTCTATCTCCTTCCCCCTCTCTCTGAGGGTTTCCAGCTCAGAGCATATGGTACAAAGCTGAACCCCCATTCAACTGTCACACAACAGGTTTTGGGGACACGAGAAGGGAAAGACAGACAGAGAGACGTTACCTTCCTCCAGGGACCCAAATATGTTGAGGTGAACACCACCCCCCCCACCCTCTCCATCCCCGCTGCCAGCTTATCTTTGTCACAAAAAGGAAAGATACCTCTTGGAGGAGAAAACCTTTTACCAGGCAGCACTTCTTGACAGGCCTTCCCACTTGTCATCCTCTCTCATCTGATCAGAGCAGTTGTATGCTCTTCTACAACACTGAGCGGATAAAGCTCAGAAACGAGGCTTCATTGCCTGCGTCCATTTGTAAACAGGACAGCATGCTGGAGTCTCCAGGCTTTCTTTCGTGCTTTTCCAGCCATCATTTACCTTTCGTGGGTGGGACATGGAGCATTGACATTTGCGGGTGGCCTCCATCACCTTCCCACAAAAATGTTGCATGTTCAAGGCCTAGGAGTGGAATTGGTATAGAGCCCATGAGAAAACTCATTAAGGTCCCTAACAGGAGAGGGGAGAACGTGCTAAATGCTACATGATGCATGTTTGATCTTGCTGTGAGAGCTCAGTGGACAACTATGACTATGAAGGAAACTTTCACAAATTACTGCATTATATAAAGATGGGACTCTGCTTTCTTTATAGCACATGGTTGAAAAAACTACTATCCGTTACATAAACCTTGCATGTAATGGGTTTAAATATACCCCAGTGATATGTGCAACAGCATGAACTGCAAACAAGCAGCGGTCCAAAGGTCATAAAAACAGCATTCGGAAACACTGAGGGCTCACATCACTTTTCTTATTAGTGTCGGAATTTAAACCACGTTTCCAGACCAGAGACACAGCGCTGGGGGCAATCAGCAAAACTTGCTGTTAAGTTTCCCAGCTTGTACTTTATCGCCCTCTCGAAACAAACAGCTGTCTGGCTCCATCTCCAGGGTTCTCGTTAACAGCTGTCACTCACACCCCTACTCGCTGGCAGCCAATCAGCGCTGCCCCGGTGCCCACGCGGTGATGCCCACCTACACGTGCTCTCGGCTCCACTGGCAAATAAAGTGTAGCAGAATGCAGGGGTTAACAATGTCAGGGCTGCATCAGCAAAGCCTAATCATAGATTCTCTCCAGGCTCTCCACATCTCCCGCACCTCCTACCTTGCTCTTGTACTGCACAACCAGCTGGGCTCGCTCTGTCACCTCTCGCGTGAAGCACCCTTGCCAAAAAGCAAGGTAGGTAAATATCATAGTCAAAAATCTTTTGATTTATCTGAAAGAGAAAGAACATCTATAAACCTGCAATTTCAGAAGATGCCTCACTTCCTGTAATAGTCTTGTTCTATCTTGAGGATATCCATTTTCGCATATAAGATAGCCATCATATCTTCCTTTTTTCCTGTCCTGACCCAAGACAGAACTGCCCCAGCCATGAGCAATGAATCTGCTCTAGAACATCAAATGGTGAGCTTTGAGTGTGTTGAGACTAACACCAAAAATGCATACTACTGTAATCATATGCAGCAAACAGGGAGGGAAGGACCCTTTTGGGCGCAATCAAATAAAGAGCAGGCAGTTGGGTCCAGTCACAGCAAACGCCAGAAACCAATGAATATTTTGCTAATCACAATCCCTGTGTAGCCCCATCATGATAAAAGCTTATAACACGACTGGAATGCCAGGCAAATTACCTAGTCTAAAATGTGACCATGAAGTTTTTAGATTACATGACTGAAAGTACTTTTTACGGCACACTAAGATGTTTTTGATGACTTGGCAAACAATACATACATTTCTTTTTAAAGTCTGAGCAACAGGTTTTGCTTTTTTCAAATTGTAGATAATGGCTTGTGTCCTACCATGGGAGGCAATCAGAGTACAATGGCATTCCCCCTAACGCTCCCAGAACTCTAAAAGAAACACAAAAGAGGAAAAGTAAGCTGCCATTTAACCCTTTGCATTTGGCCATAGAATCTGAAAACAAAAAACATTTTACTACAGCTAAGCTTCACATTAACTCCTTCTGTTTCTCTCTCTCTCTCTCTCTCTCTCTCTCTCTCTCTCTCTCTCTCTCTCACATACGTACCACATACACACACACACACACACTCCTCTCTATTTCTAGCTTCCATTTCTCTCTCTTTTAATCAAAGTGGCGCTTGTCCCCTGATTGTGGAAGAGAAGCACATTGGTGACTAATTTGGAGATTTAACTCCCCTCTGTCAATCACCTATAATGAAACACGGAGAAATGGAATGAGTTTGATGACAAGCCTTTCACATGGCGTTGGAGAAGCACAGAAGAATCAAAACAGTATAAAAAAGAATAACAAGGTGTGTGAAAACCAGACAAAGCGGTTTCTTTCTTTTTGCTGCATAATTTCTTTTTTTCTAGAAAGCAATCACTTTCGGGCAATGGATTAAACTTGCTCGTAAGATTTTCTTAATCGTTCAAAGACAGTTCCATTATTGTGTCTTGAAGCATTGTGAGAGAACCTTTCAGCTTTGGATTGGCTCACGGTGTGTAGGTCTTGAGTCGCAGAGTTCAGCTAGGGGAGATGCATAGTTGTCACTTGGGTGGCAAACTTCCCTGATGTGTCACCCCTTCCCAAACCTAAGCAGACCCAGCGTGAAACTGCCCTGAAATCTAAGTGTCTGGACTAGTTCACTGTAACTCATATCATAGTCAATTTTGTTGATTATGTCACCAAAAACTGACATTTCTGTACATGCCATTAAAAGCTTTTATGTTTCCCTCCAAGTTCTAATCTGAGTATGACATAGAAGGAAAGAGACAAAGATGGGGAGCAAGATAGGAGGGTAAGGGCAGAAAAACAGGCAGAGAGAAGGAGTGGTGGCTTTCATCCAGGTAAACCTGGACAGACAGGAAGTATTCTGCAACGTGGAGCCAGCTAGCCTAGCCTTTTCATCTCTTCATCAGCCAGTTCAAAGACACGCAGCGCCCTTTGATTCAGGCGATGCGACGGCCCTCTTGATGTGGAAATCTGAATTTAAGAGCGACTGAGAAAAGAGAGGGATAGAAAGGGTGGCACATTACGCCATATGAAGTAATAAATGTGCCTTTTGCAGCTCAAGACTCCACGGCAGCGACACAGGAGAGAGGAGCACTAATTCTCTAAATGATAGAGCCCCAAGCAAATGGCCACCTCTGGTTCCTACCACATCTGTCCTCACTCTATTTTGCCACATTATCTATCCAGCATGGTTAACACATTAGTGTGAGTGCGCAAACTGTTGCCAAGGTGCTTAGCAAAGCTTAGATACCAGCTCCAAGTCACACACACTTATCAAACACAGTCTGGGAGAATACTTGTGAATTATTTAAACGAGGGATAGCTGGGTGAGGAGGAGGGCTGCTTTCCATAGTCTTGCACACATCATTGTGCAAATTCCTCTTTTGGCTCATACTGCCCCCTCCCACAAAAAAATAAATAAATTGAGAAACAGATTACTGTACCTCATTTCTGACAGTTAGTCCTACTAGCTGCTATTAATTGGCTCACCTTCCCATACCATGATCAAGTAAACCTCAAGGTCCAGTATACCTCAAGCAGACCTCCATATTTCTCACGGAGCAGAGGCGATTTTACAGCTGAGTGAGGTTATTTGAGTAATACATTGGGACTGAAAGCAAGTAACCAAACAAAACGTTTTGCATCAAGCTATAGCGGCTAAAATCAAGACAACTTAAAAAAGGATGACAATATTTCTTTTGACCTCTGACCCTGAGAGTGGAGGTCAAACATGTGAAAGTCTTCCATACAGACCTGTAGAACTGAATCTGTGAGTCACCTGGGTTCAAGAGTGACAGCACTGCTGCAAAGGTAGCCAGCTAAGCATCATTTAAAACTATCCTTCCTTTTGACAACTTTGTTAAAGGAAGTAGAGACGGGAAAACAAAATGAATAACAAAACAAGAAAACAAAACACCCCTGCCAGTCTTCCTCAAGGCCATGCCAGTGACAAGGAAAGACTTGAAATCATTTGTTTGTCGGCTAATTACTTCTAAATATTCCACCCACTCCAACACTGTTCACAAGCGAGTGTCAGGTGCTCTCCTCCGCAGTGCATTCTCATTTGTTGTGCGAGGTGGTGAGGCACGTCAACACGGCGGGGGGGGGGGGGGGGGCGGGGGGGGGGCGGGGGGGGGGGGGCGGGGGGGGGGGGGGGGGCGGGGGGGCGGG
>JABJVR010000002.1:2020690-2039208 GCA_025773905.1 Chitala chitala | reverse complement strand
ATATATACTGTATATGTATATATATAAATGCATTCATACTACTGATTCTGTGTTGTTTCAATTAAAACGTTTTTCATTAATATATATATATATAAATTCATACAGTCTCTGGTTACAGTTTTTCAAAAATAACTACTAACAACAAACATGGATCCATGGGCATATGGCAGGAACACTAAAATTATATGTTAAATATATCTGATGGTTTCAGAAAAAGCTAGCAGTTGTGTCATAATGGAAACATGCATATGTGAATGCCCACATTGTTATTTGTGTGCTCCACTGGGAATTGCAGTGATGAACACCCTTATTGTCAGCGTCAGACACGGAGAACATTGGGTTATATTTAAGACAGATTTGCAGCAAAGCTCTACCTTGCCACTGGTGGCGGTCACTGGAACTGCGCTCTGATGATGAAGAGCTCTGACACGTGGGGCTCTGAGAATCCAGGCTTGAGGTGTATCTGGGCATTGAAGCACTCGTCAGCACTGTACAGGGAGAGGCTATTGCCCGCTCCTGTCATTGTTGCTGAGACACCTCCTTGTTCATTGCAGATCTATGCTCTATGCCAGGTTTCAGGCATAGTGGTATGTGTTTTTATGCCACCTTCTCAGCTCAGTTTTCTCACTTTGAACATTATCAGCAGAGGTGGAGCACAGGGCAGGGGCAGGGAGCCTACAGCTTGCTGGCTCAGGTAGATACCTCCCTTGTGCTGGGAGGTTAAGCCAAATATCAGAGGATTCGCAGCTTGGAATATAATCGGTACTACTTTTCCCTGCATGAGAATTTGTGAGAACATTAAAATAATACCACTTGTCTCCGTTCCAGCTCATTTTATTACCACAGAGAGGAACATTGCTGTAGGTATAATCAATGAGCACCAACACCTCTTTACAGGGCTCCAGTGCTGATCTTAACTTTTGACAGATTCTGATGCTGTCATATCACCCTGTTTCTAACTCAAACTGTCCTGGGAGTGTCTGAGTATGCAATTCCCACAGAAGGCCTTAGTGAGCTGGTTTGATGTTGACTAAGTAGCTGTTTTGGCACCCCCCCCTGGCCACCCCTTCAGCTGACAGCTCGCTGCCTGTTGTCAGGTCTGCCAGGGAAGCCGGGAATGTGTCGCAGGGGTGATAATTCGGCAGACAAGCCCCTGGAACGTGAAAGCAGAGGTCAAGTAGCGCCCGTTGAATCTGTCGTCTCCACTCAATGGCATAACTCCCTGTCAAAGGATCTGACTTGGGATTGGCTGGAGACAGATGAGCTGAGCTGAACTGAGCTGAGCTCATTCAAAGCACTCTTCTATTCTACTGTTACGAAACACCATGCAACCTGTACAATCCCTACAACTGGCAGAAACCATTGAAAAAAAAAATCATCTCAGCAGTGTTTAAAAAAATTGTATCCTAATGTTTATTGATTTTTTACCCAATATTTTCAATGATACTTCAGTGTACCAACCTGATAGAAAACAATATTGTGCAATACATTCATTGCATATGCCATAATGATACATCAAGCAGTTCTGACACAGTAAAGGTCATGGTAAATGTACTGTAATTGAGATGCACAATCCCTCACCTCAAACACCTGAAGCCAGATGTTTTTTTTTTCAGAATTTTTCACATTGTAAATCATTAATACAGTGTGTATACCATATATTAAATCAATCCCCCAGCAGGTTCTGAGCAGCACAAAATCAAATACAATATTTCTGTAGCAAAATGAACATCAACACAAAGTGGATTGAGTAAAAAATTTAAGTTGTCAGGAAGTTGTAAACCACTCTGTATTACTGAGAGTTGTGCAAGACCTTTGGCTCTTAGCTAAACTAAAATTCAGAGCAGTCACTTCTCAGTTGTGCTAAACATATACAAAGAAGAAATCACAGTCACTTTGCTGCTCAATCAAATTAACGTGTGAATAAACAGTCTCACTGGTTATGTGTGCTGTGTGTTCTTCCTGAATATTATATCACATCCACTAATATTTTGGTAATATTATCCTGCCTTACTAATTTTTATTGCAGCTGAGTCCATATATCTTGTAGAGGTAATGACCCAGGCAGATTACCTGTAAAGCTTTTTCTCTAATGTAGAACTGACATACTTCCCACATGTCCTAACTGTAATTACATATAAATAGTATTATTTTATTCACTGACAATACACAGGTAAATGAAATCATTTTAAACTTACTAAAAAAGGTTTGCTTATGAAACCAAGCCATTATTAAAAATGAAAGCACTCAGAATATTTGACAGATGCTTTGGATTGGGGTGTAATTCCTCAGTGGGTCTGAACTATGGCTTTGGGCCTTGACTGAATGCATATTCACATCTAAGGTCTGAATATTCCTAAGAGTCTGGGTAGCAAAGGATAATCTGTCTGACTTTAGCCAAGGCTGTGGGGACATGTGGAAGACTTTGAAATAGCCTGCGGGCATAGCATTATATGAAAAGGATTGTGATCTCCGTGATGTTTTAGATATAATGTAGGACATCTTAAATGAAGGAGTCACAGTGGCTCAGTAATTAGCTCTGTTGCCTCACACATCCAGTACTCTGTGTGTGTGTGTGTGTGTGTGTGTGTGTGTGTGTGTGTGTGTGTGTGTGTGTGTGAGAGAGAAAGAGAGTGCCTCTTGATAGGGTGGTACTCTGTCCTTTACTTTCTGTCCTGAACTGGGATAGGCTCCAGCCCTCATAACATAGGATAAGTAGCATGGGATGGCTACACTAAGAATTTGTCCTACACTTGTTCTTATTTTCGCAGTATAAGTCTGGACAGAGACAAATCACAATTATTCACATTAAGCCGTATTTTTCCTATCCTCTTTAATGACATCCAAATAATATCCCTTTTCATGTCCACTCTACATTTCCTAAACAAAAGCGACATGTGCCCCCTCATTTTTGTTTTTTCAGGTCACTTTTTTGTAGAAAACTGTTTATTTAATTACTTAGTTTCACAGAAGTGTCTGTCTCATCTTTACTGTATTGTAATGTTATGCTTTTGTGCTTCTGAGACAGCGAGTTAGAGAGCGAGAGAGAACCTTACTGTAGCAAAATGGTATAATACAGTGCCCCTTTAAACTATATGCATGACACCCCTGGTCTGCTCTACCACACTGGCTCATTTTACACCAATTAACAAAAATAGGACAGGCATTGTTAGGATAATTACATTTTTAAGACATCTGATATAAACATCAAATACATGAGAAGGAAATGTGTGGCAAAATATGCTTCCAACAAAAGAATGACAAACTGTTTGGCCTCCTAAATCTTTATTCCATAACTAAACCTCTGTCAACCTTTGCAAAGCCATACCTCAGCTGTCCAAATGAAAAATTGTTCAGGTTAGCAAAACTGCTGTTAGATAGAAAATACACACAGGAGGTTGCTGTAGGCTATATGAAGTCAGCAGGCTTGTTTGGCTTCCATTCCATCAGATATTACAGGCACCTTGGAATTTCATGGCAGTGAAAAAAGGAAATAGGGAGAAGTTAAATAACTGTCTAACAGGAATCTGTTACATCTCTAGGAATCTGTTACATCTCTGAAAACATGTCTCCTCCACCTTTGTGCTGTTCAGCTGAACTCAGAACATTCTGCATCTTTCTTGAGTTCCTGGGAATCTGAGAATGAAGACTGCCTTAACACCAGGTTTTTAAGTGAACAAGAAAGGGAAGATGTTATGGCCAATGTGCCAAGACCCTAAAGGTGAATAGGTACATATTATATGCAAGACTGAGATACGCAGCATAGTAAGAGTGCATGCCATCAATGTGGAATGTTAAGCACTTGGAATGTACAAATAAGGTATTTGAGTAATCTTACCTGCAGGGGGCAGTGTACATGCCTTGGGGTGGCTGTTGCTGAAAGGTGGTTTTCTGCAAGATGGGCTGCCACCAACTAGGTCTGTGGGGTGCCCTCTTGAGACAATAGGTGACTGAGGAATGCTGGGAAGCGTGCGTGACTTCGCTAGAAGTGGTCTCTGCAACTTCCTTTCCAAAGACCTGAGGGTGGTCATGTGGGATGGGGGGGGGGGGGGCAACACAGCGTTGACATGAGGTCAAACAGATGTCAAAAGTTTGCAGTTTTCTTTCTTAGTGTCATGGACGTGAACTGCAAAAAAAGCTCAGCACAGTCCATTCACTCCGCTGATTCATTGCAAAATTACAGTCATAAATATGATGTTAATGATACGTGCCAGAATGAAGCTCAGTTAGAAAAGCTGTATTCCAAGCAAGATACTCAACTTATAGCTGCAGGAAGCATTAAGATTGTACTAAAAGTTCGTACAAGCTAAAGGTCAGCCTGACTTGCGTATTTATTATTTCGTTCTACTGCAATTTTCCAACAAAAATAGCACAGGCACAGAGGACACCAGCAGGGAAAATTACACATCGAACAAGACAGTTGGTTTGGTATGATTTGAACTGCATGAATTAGTTGAAATCCAAAGCACGACTAACAAGGAACAATGGTAAAACCTTCAGGCAGGGAAGCTGCATTGATGCTTTTGACACAAAAATGGGCAGTGCAAAGCATAATTTAGGCTCAGACGGAAATACCCACAGCACATGTTGTCGTATTACAGAGGTTAATAATTACAACAGACTCGGGGGACTAATTCAAGGTGAAGACATGGCACCACAGTCCAAGGGTCAATGCTCTGGTTTCACGATGGGAAGGCACTCAGTCGTAATTAATAAGCTCTGCTGTTCTGCTCACAATCAATCAGTTCCAAAGCCTGTAGACTGCTTCCCTGCTGCCAGCTTGCTGTGTGCAACTCCCATTGGTGTACAGCACCAGGTCCCTTACTGAACACGTCTGCAATGCACTACGGATGAAATGATCTTGCTATGTATATGATGAAGCTCTGTTCATGTTTACTCACAAATATTAAGACAAAGCCTTTGAGCTGGCAAAATGCAATGCTGAGATAAGAATGAATTGTTGAAAGCATGTACTTTTTAGTTACCAAAGTCAGACAAATTGTAGAACTACAATTAAACTGAGTTCCTGTGGTAGTTAAATAATTTATTTACAGCTGGATAGCGCTTGGATGGACCAATGGTGTGGTACGGTGGCTGAAAACTGATTATGGGTGTATATCTACTACTTGATAAACAAAATGTTTGACAGATTCGTTTTCAGCGATCTATGCAGCCTGTCTGCCTACACTAATAAGCTCTGACTCATGAGTGCTTGTGTTGGCTAACTCATAAATTCAACACAAAGTTTTATGAAAACATCAGACTATTTAACTATATATGCTCATCTACAGTTCATCTAAGGACAACAAGTTCAAATATATGACAACAAAACGTTAATTTATCTCATAATTAGCTTCACTGAGTGAAAAAGCCCATATATTGTCTCTTTCTTGTTACAGAGAGTTTGTTGCACACACATCCATTTCTTGTTTCTCCACTGCATATTTATCTCTTCCAATAGTCTGAAAAGCCCCAGATCCCTTTAAGTCACTTGACATGCAGAAAAGACTGAAGACCGATACTTTCCTCTGCACAGTCACGCCAGCTGTAGCACAGCAGCTGGTAAGCGTGACTCCATGTATGGTGAGGCAGTGACACCTTGTGTGTGTCAAAAATCCACTTAAATAAGAACACTGCAGTGAACCTCAGGGGAAACCCAGTTTCACCCAGAAGTATTTAAAATGCCTTGCGGCCAAGTTAGTGCCTTTGGAAATGCTAAGTCTAGCAAATGAACTTTATACAAATGCATAGTAGAAATCCTGAACAGGTCGCTTCATCCTGAGGTGACTTAAGTGCTTAGCCTACTGAGACAACATCTGCTATTCAAATAGTGGACATTGGTGCTGATATTGGGAGCTAAAGAACCATTCCAGCTGATATACTTGGTACTTATTCCTTGGTAAGTGACCTCCCATTTACCACCCCAGTTTATTCAGCAGTAGAAGCAGGCCTTAGGTAATGAATTTGCCAATGTGTTCCATTTTCAGAGCTCATTGATGCTTTCAGTGCAATAGGCTGAACATTGATTCGTTTGTACTGCTAAATGTTTTTTATTCATACAATGCCATGCAGTACACCTGCTCCCAAGGTGCACTGATGTCAATATTCAGGCCATATATACATACCTGTATATGTATATATGATTCTTGGAGATTTCAACCTATATCTGGATGTGTCTTATGCTATCGACTTCCTTGCTCTCCCAGCAATGTTCCGCCTCATGCTTCTACAGACTCCTCCAACACACAACACTGGGACCTCATCATGACACTGTGCCTCCCTCTCTCATATCTGTTTCTCCATTGCATGGCTTTGACCATTTCTTCATTCATATTTCAGTTTCTCTGGAGTCACCGACTGAGGCTGACACACCCTCCGTCACTTTCCATCTGTTCCTACGCTCCCTGGAGCCACCCTGTCCAGCCTCTCCTGTGGTCTCCTCTGTGCGCACTCCTCATCAGTTCTCATTCCTGACTATTGATGATGCTTCTACTACTCTGCTGTCCACATTGTCTTTAACATTGGATGTTCTTTGTCCTTTAACTTCCAGATCAGCACGCCCTACTCCATTGTGTCTATTAAAATATTGAAACATTGCTGGTTCATCTCAACCATAAATGTCACTATTGTAAGTTCAATTCCCCTAACAGCATTATAATAGGCCACACTGAAAACTGAAAAAAAAAAAAAACTGCTTCTGTTTTGTCCTCTCTCAGAGTTGTCACCTTGTAATGGTCTGTGTCATTAATTTTACATTTTGTGTGCTGAAAAGCTATCACAAGTGACTTGAAGTGTTTCCATAAAGGAAAAACTGGGTTGCTTGAAATGTGTAGTTCAGGGCTATTCAAGTGATGGCCCTCAGGACCCTGGTCATTTTTATTGGCCTGTTGATTGGTTCTTTCTAAATATTTTTAAAATTTTCATTTGTGTTGTTGCAATAGCATTTTCATTTGCTTAAAAATGGGGCTACTTACTATTTACCCCCATATGAACATTGGAATTCTTTATTAAATGAACAGAACACAGGTGTTGACATGTTGACATTACTGTAGTCAAAACTACTGGCGATCACATATTTTAAAATTCCCTTCTGAGATCATCTGATGGCATCAATTGTGTCTAACTTGCCAGCAGTGAAGGGGGTGAGCATGTAATTGAGCCAGGAGGAGTCAGCTGGTGACTGTTGGAGCACACCCAGTTATACACTCGTATACCAATTAAAACAAGGTTCTTCTGTGTTTATTATCATTATCATTATTATTATTATTATTATTGTTGTTGTTGTTGTTGTTGTTGTTTGTATGTGACCAGAAAGCATACAATACAAGCTTACTTTAAATTCACTGTACCTTATTTCAATCAGGTTATATGTTATCTATCCATATATAATATATCGTAACTAGGAACACAGATAAAACCCATTATTAAAATGTATGTCTACAACTAGGAGAATATGTTACACACTATCTCTGTTATCTCTGTTGTTGCCCACATAATTCATATAAAAGTAACACTTTGTAAAAAGACCCTTTTTATCTTTTCACACTCTTCACCCTGATGAATAATGCCTAGTGGTAACACCACTATGACTGGAGATCTATATTAATACAGTGTGAAGATGAACATGGTAGATGTACAGTGGTTTCCTCTTCCCCATGTGTCAAAGCACATTTGTTTACCCATCAATGCACCTAAGTGCAATTTTAAAGCAGTGTCGTGGTCAGTGTTTTCTGCCTGGGGGGGGGACTTTCATTTTTCTCAGTGATCTGACAATGATCAGTGTTTTGTATGCATATTTTGTGAGTGGAAAAGCTCCATGAAACCTAGAGAACAAACACCTCTGTCACCTGTTGTGTGGAAGGTCTTGTTTCCATGGTCCGGAAGCCTAAACCTTCACGTTGTCCACATTTCTCCAGCATTGCTGTCACTTGTCTCAGAATTTCAGCGAGAAAAATAGCCTTTCATACAAGTGCAATATTCACTGGCAGCAAATATCGCTTAAAAAATTTTTCAAAACTGGTGTTAAAGATATTTCGGTTTGTGTTTTCTGATGCAAATGATTTTCTAATTTTAACAATTGTGTTACAACTACTTGTTTGACAATCCTTGCTGTCAAGAATTTATATAAAAAAATACAATTTGCCTCTGAAAGCCTGCAGCAAAATCATAAAGCCTAAAGTGACTTTTGGATGACTGTCACATGTTTTGTGTTTAATAGAATAATTATGCCAAAAAAGAAGTGTGTACATCAATATAAGTTCTTTTGAAATCTACACTCCAAAAATTAGTAATTTAACTAACCTAAAAAAATGTTGTGCCTTTTTAAAAATAGAAAAAGACATTCTGGGTTTCTGCCACACACTATAATGGGCACACACTGTGGACCATAACAAAGAGAAAAAAAATCTGCCAAACAAGTTAATGACATGCACTGTGGACCAGAGAAAGGGGACACAATTCTGCCAACAGGTAAACAGACACAGAACATAGACCACAACTGGACCGTAACTCTGCCAGACAGCTGAATGGGTACACAAGAATTAAATAAAAACACTGCCAGGAAGACTGATGGGCGCATAGCAGTGAAATAAATGTGCACTTCACGACTGACTGGAAGAACAGCCTCAGCACTGCAGCCAGTCAGAGTGTCATGAAGCAGTCAATAGCGAGCCCTTAGCAAGCCCTCATGGTTTTCTCTAACCACTGACACTGATGTCTTTTCCTTTTTTCTTTCTCATCAAGAGCAGACAGGTAAAATTTGATGCCCGGTTGCTTAAAACCTACATGGACTACTCAGGATAAAAATTATAGGGGTGTCATGACGGGGTTGGGGGGATCTCTTGACAGTCTGCATGAAATACGGACATCAAAACACTGCGCTGCGCTGGGAGCCATTAAGAAAAAACAGGTGCAGTGTTATCATAGACTCAGTAGATGCCCACTGTCTGCCATGAAAAGTGGCTGCCTGGAGATGAGGTACCTTTACAGGACAAAAACACACAGACATTTTTCTCCCCCTTGGCCTTCACCTTACGGTCTGATCACAATCGCTAGTCTAGCCAAACGTGTCCATTTCTGCAAACAGGTGACAACTGGAGTAATGAGAAGAGATGAGCTCTGAAGTCTTGCCAAGGAACAGCTGAAAGACGGTGGGCACAGTGACCCTACACAAACCTGGCCTGAGTAGGGAACACAAAGGAGAGCTGGATTCCTCATGGCATGACCTTCCCACAAGGCCAGCAAGTTCCCCAGAAGGTCTCCATAGGCGTGCCAGACAATTCTCCTGTGTGTTCACATTTTGCTGGCTACAGGCAAAGTAATTTACACCTCCAAAATGACTCACTATGATGTACATAAATTTCTGTTAAATACAGGGTTAAACCATATGATTAACTCCAATAAAGTATAAACAGAATATATAACACATTTTGGGCCAAAACCAATTAACAATAATGCAGATGCATTATTCATTGACAAATATGTGGTGTTAACTAACAAAACAAATGAAAATAGGGCGTATGTTTTACAAAGAACAGTCATGCGTCACAGGTAAACATTTTTTACTGCGGAAAGAAAAAAGGAGCATTTAATCGGTGAGACAACTAATAGACATGACTTATTTATGAGGTGGAAATTACCCCCCTCCCCTCACACACACACACACACACACACACACACACACAAATTCACACCCCTGGTAGTCAGTTCTGCTAATGGCCTTATGACACACTCCGACAACGGATAGTGGAAAGGGTGCTAGACAGACCCTGCCTGCCACAGCCACCTTGCCCCAGAGGGAGAACGCTAAGCATACCTGGATGTGGACTCCCCACTGTGTATGTTTGGGTTTCACAAACCCCTGCAAGCTAGGCTGGTTCGTAAAACCAGAACCTGTTGCTAAGCGACTCACAGGGTTTCAGAAAGGGACATTTCCTGCTCCACAGAAACAATCTTTTTCCAAAATCAGAAATACATGTAGGAAGCTTGAAAGGTGTTTATTGTACTTTAGATGCTGACATCAGTCATGGTGCAGGTTCTGTCACTTTGTGTTAGATGGCAGCACGGTATCAGAGCACAGACTTATTTAATACACTTAATTTGTACTGAATTGTTTCATGTAGGATCAGTAGCTTCCCAGCAAACACAAAATATTGAAATAGCGTTGGCTAAACGTTCCTAATGTTCCCTAAACGTTTAGCTAATGTTATTTGAATGTTTTGTATTTGCAGGGTTGGCACAGCAAAAAGCTTTTTGCAATGCATGGCACAGTGCAGTAGCATACGAGGTCTCCAGTAATAATATTGCGAAATAACAAATGTAGCTGATACGAATACAGAATTCAAGCCAAATTAAAGGTTTGCAAGAAATTGTCATTAAAATATGTATTCCCATCAGAAAAAAATCACCTATTTCACAGTACAATCCAAAGTATTTAAAATATCAGCAAGTCCTGCAAATACAGCATATTGCTTGGCTCGGCATTGATATCCCTTATAAATGTGGCATGATTCAATGCCCACATGCATTAGCGGCGGTACTTCTTGTGCTTGGTAGCACACATGTAAAACAGCCCATTGGCACAGAGAAAATGCAGATAATCCTGATCTCAGTCTGAAGGAGCAGCAATGGTCATCACCCCATTTGCGTCTCTCCTGAGGCAAAATTCATGTTTAGGGGTGCAGGGAGATTGTCTAAGGTGGATTCCTGTCAGAGGTGTGGAGCCTGAACCTGACAGGACGATGCAGAGGTGGAGGGAGAGCAACCTTTGGCTTTGGTGTCGACTAGAGGAGTCAGCACCACATCGTTCTGTACTTCATTGTCCTTAATGCATAACTGTCCTACAGGGTGGCGGTGCTGATGCACAAAGAGGGAGCCGTCCCAGAAGGTGGGTCTGCCCGACCTTTTCTCAGTGCAGATGCCACCTTGTGCTTCTCCCAGATGCAAAGCCCTTCAGTTATCCTTACAACTCAGGCCATAGAAAATGATCTCCCGTGGAGGCCGCTCCAAAGAGCCCCGACGATGGCTCAATTCACATAATTCCTGGTTGGCGGCTACAAAGGCATTAACTAAACTTTGGAGGGTCGGCTAATTCTTTGGGTTTTTCACACTGGAGGCAGCTCACATAACAAGCGTGTCAACTTGACTTGTACAATATTTTGCTCAGAGCACATCCAGAGCTGATTTTAGTCGTCTTATTACAAAATACTCATGAAAAAGGAATGAGGCTTTTTTTTTCTCCAAATCTCATGCAAAGATTTATTTCTTTTATTGTGCTTCTCTGTGCCTAACGCTGGGAATCACTGATCCGTAATTTCTTCTTGAAAGCGATTTGAAGCAACTTGTTGTGAAAGGCACTCTATAAAAATAAACCGAACTGAGTTTAAAATTTCTAACTGTGCATCTTATTCTTTACCTTGTGACTTAGTCTGTTCATCCTTTTGTTTTTCTAACCCACTTTGTCTGGCCATGTGTATCTTTTATATCCTGGCAGTGCCTTGATAAATAAATAAATACATACAGTAAGTTGCACCCTGTGGCTACAGCATTTGTTATACAGTTAAAGGTTTATCCAACCCCAAATAACCCTGCCTCTCCTCAACAGCACAGGTATTGGTTGTTAATAATTCCACCCAAATCTTTTAAAAACATGGAAAGTTGCTGCTCCTAACAGCTTCAGAAGTACACCAACATTTTACAATTTATCTAATGAAAGTTTATAGCCAAGGAAATGTATGTTACATGTGAGCATCTAACAATCCATGCTCAGTATATTTGTGCTCTTAATAATCTGTGATTTTGGTTACTTTCTACTAAATCTTCAAGCTCTTGACACAAGGCAGTGTCTTTGTTTCTTGTTCCCAAGGGGTATTCCAACACTAAGCTTGAGGTCCAGGCTGCCTGTGTGTGACCTCATGTTTGTGTTCCCAGGACCCCCTGGTGCTCTCTCTCCCATCCTGCACTGAGACACAGCTTTGGACAAAAGAAGGAATCACTCAGTCAGAGTGAAAACCAGGCAACTAAAAAACACGTCACTCATTCATGACGTTCAGCACTCTCCATCTAACATCACTTGTTCTCCAAATAGAATATATAAATGGATTACAAGCTGGAAGAAAAGAAAAAAAAATCTCTCTTGTTTTCATTCATGTCAACCTGTATTTTTCTTTTTTTATTTTTTTTATTTTCCAGGAGCGCAGTTAAAGACTTGTCAAGCGTCAGCTATTCCTGGGTCAGACCGATTCAGATTTCATCAGTGAAGAAAGTAACATAATTTAAGTGATTGCTTCCTCTGGCAGCTGTTTGAAATGCTATTAGATTAAGCTCTTTCCTTTAAATCTTTTAAGAATAGCTTCACATCGAACGAGCTGTTGACCAAAGCCGTAAAAAATGGTCAGCAAAAATGCAGTGGTTAATCAGTATTCCATCGATACATGACTTACCTCCCCCCATTCTTAATTCAATACAACAGACAAATAAACCAGCTCAAATGTAATATTATCAACATTCCTGATTCCTGCCAAGAGGCCACACATTGTTGTGCTCATTAATGTGAGTATTCATTACTAGTTTTTTGGATTCAATGTGCATCTTTTGCACATGGATGTTTAGGATTGATCATTAAGGGCAACAGCAGGTGCGTGCTGAGAGAGAAAGTCAGCCTAATAGAGACAGAACGCGACGTGAACCATCATCACATTTCCTGGGCTAATCAGTGGCGGTGCTAACAACAGTTCCATGCTTAATCTGCAATGCAGTGTCAAATGGATTATGTGTGCTGGGTCAATACAGTCACAAGTCAGTATGCAGCAGATCAGTTCTTTATGCAAGTCATTCATTCGTTGGATTTGCAAGAAGTCTTTGTCTCTTCCCAATGCACATGTAAAAATGCAATGGATTTCGCAACATCTGCTTCTATACTACAAATGTTGCTCTTTAATATGTTTAAATTAGTTTATGAAAGTAAAATTACTTTTGTAAGACTGTCTGTATATGTTATTAGGATTAATGTTGGCACCTTCAGTGTTGTGCGATATTTCAGTGGTAGCCCATGAATAGTTCCACTCAGCGATTCCACACATACAGAGTCTGGCTTCATATTAGGTCGACATGAACCTTACTTCTCCAGTGTCAAACCCTGAGCCACATCCTGAATGGTGAGCATTTTATTACAGCACATGAGCTATGTGTAACTGAATAATACACACAATGATTAGTGTCTTCCTCATAGCAAAAGTAGCCTTACTTGAGGTCGCAAAGGTTACGTAAAGCTGTCTCTCAAGCCAAAGACAGTGTGTGGCCATGCCCACTACACGTGTGTCACAACTAATGGTGTTTTATAGCCCTACTGTCAACATCTAACCCAGAGGAGCAAAGTAAATACATCTATCTTCCTTAATTATTCATGTAGCTCATTCCAAGTCAGTTTGCCCATTTTCAGAAACATCGCTTCATCACACACTATGCCCTTGTTTGGGCACATATTTTGTGGTCCAGGGTTTTAAGGTCCTGTTAATGTGGACACATTCAAGTGTGTAGTACACACAGACACAGACTAACGTAATTAAATCACCATAACAGGTCCACATTTTAATACATGAAAATGTAGTTACACTGCTGTCCTTAACAGTCTCCCTTTTGTCTGAAATATAAAGTGTGTTGTGAAATTAACGTTTGACTTGATAATATTATATACTGATATACAGATGCCACTCTACTTGCGAATATCCGACTTGCGAACACTCAGAGATACAAACAAAAGCCGCTGTAAGTTCAATTTTTGTTTGGAGAAAGGAGCTGGGGAGCCGCAGCTAAAACATTTTACGTGCGCGGCTGTCCAGTCAGGTACGACGTTTGGCTGCTACATACGCCGGGCAGCACCGCAACATCCGCCATCTTATCCCCCTTTTTCACTCAGCTTGTGGACTGTAAACAAGTATGCCGGGGATTTATCGTGATTTATCATGAATTATCCAGTGCATCGCGTATCCATCATGGCTGGTGAAAAGCGTCAGGCTAGTGATGTTAGTGGTAGTGCTAAAAAGCAACAAGTTATCTCAATGGAAACAAAGGTGGCAATAATTATACGGCTTGATAGTGGGGGAAAATGGTGAGCGTCACGCGTTTGTATTTACATGACTTGCTCCACCATTGGCAAGATTTTTAAATGTTTAAATACAACTTTATTATATAACTTACACGCTGTAGGAATGTTTGGTAGAACACGTAAACTTTTCATATAAATTACGAACTTACGTACAATTCACCTTACAAATAGCCTCTCAGAACGTAACTCGTTTGTAAGTCTCTGTATATAAGTTCAAATAATTAGAACTGGTATTTGTTTTTATTCACATGAATTGTATAGAAACAGTAAAATACATCACCCATATTTACTTGGGAGAGGAAGTGCTATTTTTATAGATTTTGTTTTGCTTTATTTAATATTAAATTGTTGTTTAAAATAAAAGAACTGAATAGTCCTGAAGTCTCCACTTGTTATTATTTGGGAAGTAGTTTGACTACATACTGTATAAAACAGTTTATTGCTATGTTTTGATCCACTGTAATATAACGTCAGCCTTATATACATACTTTATACAGGCCTTGTTTCCTGCTGAGGTTGCACAGTTTTTGGCACTTTCATAAGGCAGCCATTCATCTGCGTGTGTTTGGTGATCACATACAGACTGAATCCCCAACAATTGACTGAAGTGCCAGCGTCAATCAATGTCTGTCCCTGTCCGAATGCTCCATTCACAGGAGTTAAAAGCTACACTGCCGTGAGACTCGTGTACAGCTGGATGAGGCTGACCCACTGGGTCTTCTGATGTGGACCCGATATGCTGGGCGTAGCTGCCACTGTACGTCCCTGCACTTCTGTCAGTGAATCTGAACACAGGGAGAGGAGTGTGTCGGGTCCTGGTGTGAAGAGCCCTCCCTTTAAAGCTTTTGAGTACCACGTCCCATGTCTGGAATGACAGGCACAGTGAACCGTGTGAGCACTCAGGAGAAGAGATGGCAGGTGTTTTAATGTTGTGTGATGTGTGGCACTGTTTGTGAAATATTACGTTCCATTTGGCACAGCTCTGCCCACAGTCACCCTCACCTGGCACCTTGTACTGGGGCAGCACACGCTAACCAACATACCCGGTACACAGAGCATGTCTGCGTGCTTGGCAGTTGCTTTTTTTTAACAATTATAATGAGCTGTATTTATAGAACGTTTGGGAGATTGAGATTGGAGGATGTCCAGAACAGAACAGCAATTTTAATTTCTTGTGTTTACTGCAATAATTTTGTGGCACGGGAAAATGGAGAATTGTGGGAAGTTACCTACTGGGTATGTGGTGTGTTTTCCCCCTGCTCATTATGAGTAATCACCTATCCAAGGAGGGTCACGCTGAGGCAGAGCTCAGGCCAGGCATCCCACAGTGACGAAGCACAACGCTAAGTCAGTCACGCATAAAGGAAAACTTAAGGTCACAAACAAACCTGGGCTGAATGTGGAAACAAGCAAACAGGAGCATGGGGAAAAAATCCCACAGAGATGAGGAAAAACCTGGAAGTCATAAATGAACCTCGACCAAAAGTCATTATCATGTGTAAGGAAATGAGAGTATTGGGAGAAATCATAGAAAGACGTGGGAAGGACAGAGAAATCCTGCACTGTTCATCAGGCAGAAATGAAGGTGAGAACCCGAGTGCCAACTCTATCACTCTGTGTTGGCACAAAAAGCACTACAGCCCAAAGGGCACCACTTCAATCACTACATCACTCATGTTCACACCTCCTTCACTGGACGTAGCAAAACCAAAGTGACACAGACATTGTGCAATAAGCAGGTAAAAAAAAGAAAAAACAACAATGTGCCACTAGGTAGGAGACATTAGAATTGTATAAATGCTAAAAGTGTTACAACATTAATGTACTTGTAGGCTGTGCATCTAAACCTGCCATTTTAACTGGTTCTGCAGCATTAACTGTGATTGGCCAAGGGGTTCATCTACTGTTCACCAAAAGTTGATGTATGGATCAAATGTGCACACGCACACACAAGCACACACGCACACACACACACAGAAATACCTATAAAATGCAGATTATTTCTGCATGTAATGCTTGTGTCCAAACATTTACTGGTCTATGTCACTTTCCTTTGGTGAAAAGTCACCTGACTGAGCCTCAGTCAGAAAGATATTGCATGTTTAAAGTGCACCCAGTCCAGAGCACAGGTGAACAGAGTCCGTTCACTCACTGTGCCACATATTCAGTGGTGAAGCTGCAGGGTTACGAGGCAGAGCAGCAGACGTAGCTCCCCTGGGACGAAGTTCACAAAGATCCTGCCACCTCCTGAAGTCTAACCACAGGACTCCACCAGCCGCTCCCCACTCAGCCTACTCCACCAGCCACTCCCCCACTCATCTTACTCCACCAGCTGCTCCCCCACTCATCTTACTCCACCATCCGCTCCCCCACTCATTTTACTCCACCAGCCGCTCCCCCACTCAGCCTACTCCACCAGCCGTTCCCCACTCAGCCTCGCCAAGGTGGAGTCTTTTGAACACAAGCAAAAGTGCAGTTACAGACACAGTTTATGCTGAAACAAATGATCACATATTCACGTGTAGCCATTAGTCCCTTGACCTGGTCTTATGTGGTCTCGTTGCAGTACAATGAGAGTGCGGATGACGTGAGAGCCCTGTTGGAAACGCTTCCGCTCTCATTCAATAAAGGCTTCAGGGAAACCTCATATGCAATGCTCACGGGAGTATGGGGGTGGAGTGTGGGGGCAGGGACTTTCAGCGTAAACAAACTCAATAAATCTCTCCAAAGCTCCTAATAAAAGCCACCAATTCCGCCTGGCTGCAGCCAATAATCGGCCCTCGTGGGACAGCAGGAGCAGCTGCCAGCCTGGAGCCCTGACTGAGCTCCAGACCACCATTCAGCACGCTGTTCGTTACCTAACAATTAAGGCTGTTATAGCCGAGGACCCAAGTAACAACTCGGACATCTTAAGCATTATCCCCCCACATCCCCATGATGAACGTAAGGCGTGATCACGCCAACTGCGACAATGACATGAGGCACCGTATTTGCTCTTGGATCATTAAAACTCACCTTATTGGTGGCTGTTGAGTGAACCAGTACATCAACAAGATACCGATGTTTCATACTCACTCATCTCAGCGTGTATCCCTACACACAGAACAGTCTTCAAAAAGCCATCTGAAACAACCACAACATGCTTCTTCCAAAGCAAGCCAACCACACGATGTTTCAGGACCAATGCAAAAGGAAACTCTACAGTGATCAGCAGGTTTTTTTTTACTCTTTTGAATAATAATTTTATTAGTGTATGTATAAGTTACTATGAGACTGTTGACAGACATTTCAGAGGTCAGTGGGATGTAAAATCTCAATGTGTTAGTAAAGAGCAAGTGTTCGCATCCCGACTGCACTGTCCCTCACGTTTACACACACACGCAGACACATGCGCACGCACACGTGCTCTCTGTCTTTACCTGGCTTCTGCCACGGTGCAGCAGTAGCTCCCACTCCTCCCGGACTCCCTCCATGCCCCGCGCACCTCCTCCCGGGACTTCAAGCGAGTAAAGTAGTCCGTAAGTTTTCCGAAACTCGACATTGTCCAAGGTGCACTTCAGTCACTTTTCAGTTTGTAAAACAGGATCCTCTCGGACAACCGGTACAGTCAGGTGCTAACCTTTGGGATGCCCGTACTCGTTCTCTGTCTACCTGTCGGGAAACCTGGTCATCACACTTTCCAGCCAGGCACCCCCCTCCTATTAGGTCTTTAACGTAAAAACAGAGAAAGCCAAACACAGATGAATCACACAGCCTCTTCTCAATCCAGCTGTGAGACAGGGATTCTTAAAATAGCACAGCTCAGAAGTGATTTGGAAGGAGTATGGCCGGAAGAAATGCACCTGCTGTTAGTGCCAGGGCAGAAGAAGGGGAGCCTGAAAGACGGAGAGAGTGCCCGTGCTCAGCCGTGGTGCCCGAGAAACAGAGAACATGCCTGTGCTTGGTCGTAATGCCCAAGAGACAGAGAGAGTGCCCGCACTCAGCCGTGGTGATCAAGAGCATCCCTTGTGCTGCCTTCTCCAGAGCGCATCAGACTAACACAGCATCTGAGACGCGGGTGTCCTCATCTTTGTGCCTTAGCTCGCTCACCCTGGCTCCTTCACTCTAAATCACGCTCACACACCCTCTCAGGCTCTCGCTCCCCCTCTCTCTCCCTCTCTCCTCTGACACAGAAACGTGCACGTGCCACGTTCCAGCACATCGCTCGATCCTGGTTCTGAAGACAGCTCCACACTAAGCTCTGTAACAAAAAATCATGAATCCAAGGGACTGGAGGGAAGCGGAATCACTGCTAGTTTTATTAAATCAGTGGGGGGGGGGGGGGGGGCGGGGCGCGGGGCGGGGGGGGGGCCCCGGGCGGCGGGGCCGACCCAGCGCGGACTGCAAGGGGCGGGCAGGCGGGGGGCCCGGAGCG
>JABJVR010000002.1:2003275-2020680 GCA_025773905.1 Chitala chitala | reverse complement strand
TATTAAATAAGTGCCCCCCCCCCCTCCCCCTCACGCACACATACATACAATCCTGCTGCACACACACTAACACACCTTTTAAGAATAACTGGAGAAAATGCTGTCACTGGCTTTTTGTAGTCCAGAGTTGCTGAGGAGTGCTCACTGCTGATTTCCACCCTGTCACCTGCGGCATTGAGAAATGTGCTGAATTATTGTGAATCAGTGTGATTTTCTCAATTGCTTCCTCTCCCCCTCCCTCTGTATTTTTTCATTCTTGTTCATGCAGCTACCCAACCACATTGTACATACACCTGCTCCACACCCTGCGTGTTGCCCCCCTCTCACTCCTTTCCCAAATAATCTTGAAAAACTCAGGGATCAGTCACAATAGTCAGAGAGAAGCCTTGAAGAAAGATCATCTTGAAAGAATCAGCATTTGTGATGAGTCTGAAAAAATCGATTCATAAAAAAGCAGACAAAGACAGAATGGGGGAAGGAAATTAGGATATAGTGTAAAGAGCTACGGAGAGCGCATTAATAATCTGTTACACCCCGGGTCCCAGGTCCCTATAGGTTGGCATTAAAACTGTATTAAAAAAGTGGGTTAGTGCGTGTGTGTGTGTACGTGCATGCACGTGTGTATGCATGTATGTATATGTCTGTGTTTTTGTGTGTCTTTGTCACATGGGGGTGTCTGGACCTCCTTTTGTATGTCTGTGCTCACAAATCATCAGTCATACAATCCCTATGCATGTGGTCACATGTGCAAGTGGGACTCTTCATTTGTCTCCCTGTACATCCTTCATTATTACACTTGTATTATAATGGATAGTGTTTATTTATTTCAGAAGAATTGTATAACAATAAAACAATGGAAATGTATGATAAAACTCCATTAAATATCTAGTAGTATAAGAAACACAACTGGATTAGGTGTTGGGCTGTTGATCTGCAGATTTCATCACTTCAGATGAGTAGACGGGTAGGTCCCAGTATTTAATCTCTGTGTGTGATTCAGTAACAGCATGTTGTCAAACCTGTTGAGATCACATGACAATCATAATCATAGTTGTTGGAGTCACATGACTGGAAAGATGTAAATTCATAAAACACTATGACCTATAAAGCAGTATTGAACACTGAAAATAAAATTAAAAGGTATTAATTCATTCATGCATACTTAAGAATGCAGATTTCAAAAATCAAATACAGAGCAAGTCAAAGGACTGCACACACCTACAAAAGAACGTCCAGACACCCCCACCTTTTTGAAACCAGGCTTTTCCCAGTTTTCTATGCTTTAAACTATATGCACTTCTATCATACAAACACTGTTCATACTGCATAAAACAACCAATCGTCAACTGCATTGAACAAGACGTTTTGCTAAAAATGAAACTTTTGTTTATAAAGGTAGTCACCCAGACAAGGAGATTTTGGTTCGAAAGTCAGTCAAAAAAATTCACATTAGGTCGCAGTCTGAACTTTAAAAGAGTCTCTTTTTAGATGTTCTCTGTGTTAACTAGCATGCTAAGTAACATTGTGTCACAGAGATGCACAAAGGGTAAGAACTGTGAACATGTGGTTCTCCACAACCAATACATGTTACAAGGAAAGTGTCCATTACTGGTATAAATATAGGCTGCAGAGGTAGCAGTTTGTTATTCCTGATTGTAAGAAGCAAATATGAACATGGTGAAATGCACTTTAATTTAAAAAAATTAAAGTAAATCATTAAGATGAATTGCAAGAACTTTGTCTGTGATGTTTACAGCTAAACCAATAAAACATTTAGTGGACTTCTGTACTTGTGATAACTGAATAAAACACGATTCTCCACCACCAAGTGAGATGTCAGTGAGTATGCTATAAACACAGCAGACCCTTTGTATCCGTGGGTATATGGTTCCAAGGTTGAGCAAAAAACACAGATACATACAGTACAGTACTCTAAAATTACAAAAATTTACCTATACGTTCAAATCTAAAATTTAATCACTTAAATTAAGCACATTACATGCCTTTTTTGGCTTGGGGGGACTACCGTAACTTGTACCTTGCTTTCTGGGTACCATTTGCTTTTTGGGTACCATCTTGGAAGGCATATTTTCACAAAATTAAGGGGAAGGAAACACAAAGCAGATTTAAAACACAACCGTCATAACCACAGGACTGGCTGTGAGATGCAGCGTCTCTACATCCACTGAATTGTGTGTGTGTAATGAGTGTGTGCTGATTTCAATTTTAGTTTTTCAAATTCCTTTGGATTTTTCATCATTTGTTATTATTTTATTACCTGTATACTTTTAAAGCATTATTGGTCAAATCCACAGGAAACAAATCTGCAGGCTCACTGTAGGAGAACAGCTAAGGGAAAAGTTTGTTATTCTTGAATGTACAGTAAGAAGCATATACTGAACAAATAGAACACATTAAGACAGATGAACTAAAAAAGTGACTTGCTCTGACATACATTGAGCTCTGATGAACTTTTAATCCCAGTCCTTACAACTAGCTGCTTTTCTTAATTTCCCTCATACAAAATATATAATTTAATATATTCTTTTTTTTTGGGGGGGGGTGATTTGAAAGGGTGTGAGGGTGTGGAATACTGTGCTGTGTTCTCGATATTCCAAAGTGTACTGCACTTGGACAAAACATTTATCAAAAAAAACACTGAACTGAGTTAATGCTTAATTTTAATTGCATGCACTCCTCCACTGAATTTGATTTTTATCTTTATGGGCTCTCAGCCTTAAATTACAATATTAATAAAATTATTACAGGTAACGCTATTAAATCTGCATTTACAACTATTTTCATTAGCTCACTTTACATGATTTCAGCTGGCTTGTTTTCACATTATGGACCACCATGGAGGAGTGTACCTGTTCTCTGCCTTTGTAGGCACAGCGGCTCGCTGTCAGAGAGAGCACGTGTAACCCCTCCCCTCGCCGCAGTGCGGCCGTTACAGGGTGCGGTGTTATAGGAGAGGGGTGGATGCCGTCACAGCTTACACAGTAGGGGGCATGCAGACGCATCTGAATTTAAATGTACAAGCACTCCAGCTGCTGCTGTAGAGCAGAAGCACAGTGAAAACTGGGACAGCCTTTCAGCACTGCATTTCATATTGCACAAGATCACTGGCTGGAAAACCAGACAGCTGCACAAATGTTCAGGACAAATGGGGCAAAAAAATATAAGGTAAAAACGTGCATTCCGAAAGTAACACAAACAAACAATTGGTAAGTGAGCACGCAGTGAAATTTGGTGCTTAAAAGGGTTGTAGAGAGGCCAAAGGATGTAGAGAGCCACTGTACAGGGTTAATTTCTCCAGCTCTCCCCTTCGGCATAAATGGACTACGGCACACATTGACATGCATAGGGGGAAGCTGCCTCCGACCCAGGGACACTGGCAGGGCCTCTGGGCTCAGGCTGCCTCATTGCTGCTGCTAACGTGCTTATTGTTCCTGACGGTCTGCCTTGGAACAGCCCATTGATCATTTTGTCTGAATGAAAAGGGCTCCAGCAACCCATCTGATGATAGAGGGAGATTGAGCTCAGCTACTACGGGGAGCTGGCGCTGTGAGATGTGGCACACAGATGCTTGGCAGTGCGCTAACGACAGCAGGCACACAGGCTGTGGGCCAGGAGATCTCCAGCGCCATGTCTTCTTCAACCTATGGAATCTCAGTTAGGGTGAGATTGAGAGAGGACTTGCAGCAGAAGGCAGCCCTCCCCCCCAAGTATGGCGTGCATAAAGCCATCTGACATCAGGATGTGGGACTTGGGAAAAAGAACCACCCCAAATGAAGAGCATAAAATTCATTAAAAAGAAGAGCTTTTTTGCCCTGGATCAGTGAAGCAAAGCATTCGATACAACGAGAGCTGAATCCGAATGCCACACAGTAAATTAAATATGTTTTGGAGGTATGGGAAAGGAGGTGGGAGGCTAATGAGATTTACAAAAACTCCAGGACAGAAAAAACATGAAAGCTGATTTAGTGTAACTGGGTCTTTTTATAGGATATTTTTTTTTCTGTCTTTTCTCCCAGTTGTGCTGATTTTAGTTCAGTAAGGAGAATGGGACAGAAATTATAGCCAGTACACTCAAATGTAAGGCTGTGGTTATCAGCTGAGAGCGCAGTATTTGCAGAGCAGCACAGAGGGAAACCAATGAAGAAATTAGCTCACTGACCCATGTGATGGCCCGTTTTTTACAGAATGCTGCTACTGTGTGTGTTTGTATGTGTGTGTGTGTGTGTGTGTGTGTGTGTGTGTGTGTGTGTGTGTGTGTGTGTATGCATGTGTGTGTGTGTGGACTGCCAAGTACACCTCCTCTCCTGAAATACAAGCAGCAAGAACCTGCCTAACTGAAGAGAATATAACTCCTCCACTCTGTGGGAGCAGTCCTGCTGCAAGCTCCACACTCTCCAACTCCCTGGGACGCCGGCCTGAGCCCTGATGCAGGCAGAACTGCAGAGCAACAGGGGAGAAGGCAGTAAACCAACTCACAGCCTTTGGCTACAAGGCTGAAGACTTACCTGGTGGCTCACCTGGAGGCTCACCTGGAGGCTCACCTGGTGGCGTGGAAGATCAGGTCTATGTGTGCATAAATCTGAATTCTTCCTATTCCCCATTTTAAGTAAAAACTGACAATGAAGCATTTAATTACCTTTTCTTGTGCCTAAGCCTGGCCCCGAGGGGGTTCTAATTCAGAGAATGAGCTGCTCCATTGTCAGAGCCATGCACATTCATTGCATGGCACAGGATGTGCAGGAAAGGTGCCATGGCACCCATTATGCAATCATACGCACGTACATCTTTGCACGTTCATTCACAGAAAGACCCACACAGAATCAGACGAAGTCAAAACAATCCCAGCCGTTGTCACACTGTGTGCACAAAATGTAATAACATTAAAATACACAGGAATATTAATAGACATCAATGCAGGACCTGTTAAGAAGACAGACAGACAGACACACGCACACACAGAGACACACACACACACACACACACATAAAAACACTTCATCATTTTAAAATTCACAATCATTTCCTGCTGTTAATTAAATGAAGCAAAGTGTCTGCAGGACGGACGTTCCTCAGTGATTCATTGATGGGTCTGTGCTTTCTGAATAATGTGAGCTCTGACGTACATCTCCACAGGGTGGCAGGAGGGGGTGGGCTTTAAGAACGGGAATGCTTTCATGAATATTAACGAATGTTCACAGTCTTCACTAAGCTGTCGTGCTGACTTCCAGTTCTCTCTGTTTTCTCCACCTTATTTTTCACAATCTATCCACGGGACGCTCATTTCATCGTTAAGCACTTGTGCTTTTAACAGATTGCAGTTATCAGGTGGCGTCGTTTCTGTTTTTCTAGCCTTATTTCCAGGTTTCGCTCAGGCTTCACCGGCTGCAGATCCGTGTCTGCACACCACTGCACTCAGTGGGCTCGTGCCTACCTGGAAGCGAAGACCAGCTGGCGCGCGCCACTCTTTTTTCTTGTGTCTGCCCGCCTTTCTCATCACCAGGCGCCAACGGCGGGAGCTACGACACGCTCGTTGCCAGCGTACGCGCCGGTGCCTGACAGACTCGATAAGCCTTCCTCCACAAGCAGCTGAGGATCCTTCAGCTGGTGAGTCCCCATCAAACCAAATGCAGTGCACTGCACCACTAGGGGGCCATGGCAGCCGGCAACGAGTCTATGAGAGTCAGAGATGAACTGCAGGATGCAGTCCACACACAAAACTCCATAACTGACTGAGCCAACCATTAGCCAAGGCAACTGTGGGAGAAAAAAATCGGAAAGAAGACAACCACCTGCGCTAAGTGTCAGAAAAGCTACAGACCAAAAAAAAACACATCTAACAAATGAAGGATTCTGCATGGTGTGAAGTGCAAGTATTCTCCAATAAAAAAAAGTCAGGTGTCAGGCTCTGCTGGATAATTGAAATGACTATATTTAAACAGAACCTTCGTATTGTTGACTTTTACATATGAACAATCATTGTAATGTTAATAAAAAAAAATCCCTCACCTCCCACTGTGCCCCACTATACAGGGGAGGTGCAGGGCCATGACCACCTCACGGAGTCAGGGAGACCAGCAGCTCCCTTGGGCCCTTCTCTTCAATATATAAATATTATGAAATACAATAAAATTCTGAAATATAAAATTGTATAATTCATCTTTTAAAAAAGAAAACATTGTGATTATTGTACAAAACCACTGCCACCGAATGGAGTAACCCAAACGTGACGCATCAGTCACAGTCAGAGTTAAAATTAAGACTGAGAGTAACTAGTTGCCATGCCCATGCCTGTTGTTCCTCCAATGTCCATTAGAAACCTCAAAGCAAATTATTAAAATAATTTTCCTAAATCATGAGCTTTGCTATAAAATTCAAAGCCCATTTTCATGCAGAACCTGCATTAGCACTATGGTATTGGAACAAAGCACACAAATGCTTCTGTGTGGATTTTAAGGGCAGATATTTCTAAGCCATGAAATCACACCTGCAGAGAATAAAATTCTACTGACAGTGGTGGATGAAGCTCATCACAAAATAAAAAAAAGACCTTTTCCTAGCAGGAAAGCCAATGTAAGTTTGCAGCAGCAGAGTGAAACTTGCTGAGACAGTCCAAGGTCATCCCTTAAAGAAGTCGATGGGAGAGTCATTTTGAAAAATTCCAGTGTCACTCAGGTCATCATTATTAGGTGGCACTACTGCTCCCCCAATTTAATGATCATCCTCTGAATGCTTCTAGGCCTTGTGGGCTGAACATTGTGTTAAGTAGGACAAGTAAGTATCTATACTGAGCATAATGGACCCTGTTATTCCTTATGATAACATGTTCCACACAGACAATAACACAACCCATACGTACATAAAAAAATTTATATACACAGATAAAAAGGAACTATTTTGAAAATTACTATGAAATCTTATCAAATTCCTCCTAGACCTCTTTACAATGATCAATGTGAAGAATTATTATATAAGTAACGACTTATCCCTATAATAACTTGGATGGTATAGCTGTCCCTATAAATATACTTTTCAAAACAGGGTGCATCTCAGACAGAACACTTAAATCACCAGTTTAGGTGAACAGCATGTCACAATCTGTCAAGCGTAATTTATATATTTCTATTACACATTTTCTGTAAATGTGTCCCGAGTTGAATCAAAATGCTCTCAGGTGAATCTCGACTTTCACCAATGGAGGGGAATGTGTGAAACATTAGATCAACCAATGATCCACCAGTTCTCCTTTGTGCTACGCAGTGCTGTAAAACAGTCTTGTCTTTTCCTTTTCTGTATCGCAATGACATGGTCTGTTAACAAATTACAGTACAAACAGTACAAGCATAAATGTTAATCCTGTCCAGTCTCCCACACACGCTAATGTGTAACTTTGCTAATGTGTAACTTTGAAACTGATGTATTCCATACAGAAAAGAACAGCCTTGTGCATTTTCTGTCATTGTCATCAAAACGTTTCCCATAGTTTTCATCAGAAAATATCCTGTTAAACTGACAGAAAGTATACTATCTATAATATCTAAATTTAGAATTACTGGAATTTGATTTGTTTGTAAACAATGACAAAAGGACTTCTCATTCTGATGGCACTGATGTGTCCTTTGACATAATTATATATGAGAGGTAAACTAAGGATTTTGCACAAGTTATGGGTTTTTGCAGGTAATCCAATGTGTGGTGCCGTTTCTATGAATTGTTTTGAGAAATGCACTTACTGTTTTACAAATTTTAAAAAATATTTTGAAGTGACAGAAACAAAACTATATTAAACTTACTCTTTAACTACACTGATAAAGTAATTATCTGCATTAGTCTACACAGTATAAATACCATTGAAAAATCCATACCTTTATTACAATTTTGTGGCAAGTTTATTTTTCTTAATTTTCTTTTTTTAAATTACACCACCATTTTATTTTACAGGAGGCGGTACAGTGGTGTGGTGGTTAGAACTGTCACCACGCACCTCCAGGCCTGGGGCTCAATTCCTGCCTTGGGTCTGTGTGCGTGGAGTTTGCATGTTCTCCCTGTGCTTGGTGGGTTTTCTCTGGGTGCTCCAGTTTCCTCCCACAGTCCAAAGACATGCAGGTTAGGTTGATTGGTGTGTCCAAATTGCTTGTTGTGTGGGTTGGCACCCCGCCCTGGGTGTCCCCTGCCCTGCGCCCTATGTGCTCTGGGATGGGCTCCAGATTTCCCCGAGACCCTCACCAGGAATAAGCGGTTAAGATAATGGATAGATATACAAGGGTTAACAAACAGCAGAATTGATAGCCGCTGATCTGAATGCAGTCACTGTTATTTTTTAATAATATTGTTGATAATATCTTTACAATATCTGTTATACATGTTACTATTTGTCTTAAAGATTGAATGACTAAGGTGTAAAAAAAAAAAAAAATTAACTTGCTCTGATTCAGTACACACTGCTTCTCGGCTCCGATCACCTGTCAGTTCACACAGCTATCAATCAAATTTAACTCCGCCCAACGTCAAACAGCTGATCTAAAACCAAAGAAAGAACAAATACATCAACATCATTAACATGAATAAAAACCTATTCACTGAACTGCTGCTTCACAGAGGATTCTCTGACCACTAATGAATAAATTAGCAAAGGTCAGGTGTACTCCACTGGGTCCCTACGTCCGATGTCATGCAGGCCGCTTAATTGCTGAGGGACTAGAAAAGCTGCGTAAATGCAGGTGTGTTACAGTGCAGGCACTCTAGTGTGCACTCAAAGCGGCGCAACCCAGGCGCCCCTCGCTCTTCCTGCATAATACCCATCCATTTTCTTCACTCGTTTCAGTTAGATCTTGTATATCTTGGATTGCAACAATCAATAGTTTTAACATGCCAGTAAAGCATTGTGTTGTCTGTCGATATTTAATCTGAGAGGCTTGTATTAGCCGTGACTTTTAAAAAGTTGACATTTAATAAAACACTTTAATGTTGATTTAAAGCGGCTATCAGTTTTCGCAGAGCAATGAGCGAAAATGAAGGTAAATAATGGGATTTCATTACCAAACTCAATGGGGTAGATTCGCATGCGGGTGATAAATTTATAAAAGGATAAATGGTCTGGAGTTCAGTAAAAGCTGGAACTGGAACTCAAAAGTACACTGCTTATCTATATTCCTGATACAAAGACAGCCTTCTTCTTACACTTGTTGAGATTTAACATTTAAAAACCTTGCATTTTGTGTTTTTGCACGTGTAAACATGGGAGAGTAAAACGTTCTGTTTCAGCTTTTATATACATTTACACAGATTTTCTCATAGCCTCCATGACTACCTAAATAAACCACCAGGTTTCAACTATGAAGCCAGTTAGCAGGCTACGTTCCTATTAGATATTCTCAGCAAACCCTTTCTTGTTATCAGACTCCCAGCATTTTCTGAGGGATTCAGGAACTCCCCAGTGATGTCTGGAGTCTGTGATCACTGGTATCATCTCAAAGCAAGTATTTCACACGGTGAAGTTAGTTAATGATGACAGAATGTCAAAAAAAATTAATTTTGATCTCTAGACATCAAGCACTTAATTCAGTTAATAATTGACCTGTATGAAAACAGCATAAAAAGGGTTTATTGACATATATTTTAGCAGCAAGTAAGGAAAGAGGACAAATAATGTCATGAAACAGAACACAAGCTTTTCTTATCTACATAAAACTAATTACCATTGGATGTTAATAGTTGTGCTCATTTAGATGAGCTTCTTTCACCAGACAAAGATTTCTACTTTATGTTTTTATTATCAAACATGAATTTGCATTCAACAGCACTAGTATAGTTGAACTCATTCTGCATGCATGAGTACAGCTATGACAGCGATGTCACCCTCTGGAGCTGGGACAAGACATCAGTTTTCTCCCTGCTCCAAGGAGCTTGGGTCCTTAGCTCATTAAACTAGTCCTTTTTTCTGGTAAGTTACATGAGTTGTATGACTGGGTTAATTCCCATGTGGTGCTGAGCCTGTTATCATTGTAAACAAAAGTGTTTGACCCTCACACAGCAGACTGATTCCTATCTGTTGTTTGTGAGATGTTGAGAATATTTATGTGAGCATATTGGAGCTTGTTGAGCGTACAAGAGTTTGTTATTACTTCGATGGCACCTACTGGCATTTGGAACAGGAGATTGGTTCCCTGAGCGGCAAACACAGGTCTCCAGTTTAGCAGTCTTATCCTGTTGCCTGGTAAGATGTGCTCGTTGGAACTGCGCAACAACATGCAGGGGAGGAGGAGAATGAGGAGCAGCAATGGAGGAAGAGATAAGCCTAGCATGAGATTGGAGGACAGGGCGTGAGCACCAGCCTGAAATAGCCGCACGCTAGTGTGGAGCAAAGTCCAATGTGTTAAACTTCACCCTCATAAACCAGGAACCACAGGGCAACAAATCAATAATGGCAAAATGAAATAAGGTTTAATCTGTTTAAACGGCAGTGTGTGCTGCTTGTTCCCAGGCATGGACAACACTCTGTGGGAACGAGGGCTGCAAGAGGCTTGACTCTTGTACTGTAAGCAGGCAGCTGTTGAGGACACCCATAATGCAACTGGTGCAGCATTTCATTGTGAAGAGGCAAGGTGTGGGCCTGCCTTTACGTTGCTAAATTCAATCACCCACCCCTCCAACACAGAACCAAAGTTCTGAAACACTGACCCATAGATTCAAAAAAATCATACACACGAAAGCCTAAATACTTAAGTGCAAGTAAAGTTACCTACACTTTTTAAAAACTTTTTAAACACCAAGCATTAACATTAAGATCAAAGTTATTGATGTAAAGTTGTAAAATCTTTGTTGCAGTTTTATTAGGTTCACTAATTTGTATGCACATCCCCAAATAGCACCAGCACCTGAACTTTGTTCAGCTATTACAATTCAAAAAGACAAATTATAAGCACACCTCTTGACAAAAAAAAGCCCATTCCAAAATAAACACACCGATTCCTGGAGACAGAAATATGTGTTACATTCACAAATGTGATGTGTGACATTCTGACACAGGTGTGCCACACTGTAGAAAACCCACTGCTCTATGGTTATGCTTTCAAAAAACGTATTTAGATATTCTGTGATTCTATGTCATGCTAAAGCATCCATGTCCAGCATTTTGTTACTTGAATGTTAGATCCTAATGTACCCTGTTTAACAGCCAAAGGTGTTGCTTTGTAATGTGGATATAACAGCATAAATATTTCAATGGGGTGGCCAATGGTTTCATGGGGTGGCATAGTGCCATCCCTACAGCTGGTGTGACCTGGTCTCGTAACAAAGGTCTTGCTGACTGTGTCACTTTTCAGAGTTGCATTCTGGAGGGGGGTGAGTGCCATCTAGCATCTTGGCAAAAAAAAAAGATGTGTTTGGGGTGGCCGCAGTGGTGACCAGAGGTTTCCTGGCCACCCCTTGGTGGCGCCCTTGATGTAAGATATTGGTTTCTTTCCAGGATGTCTTTGGTTGCATTCTTATATGTTTGTATTACAGTTCAAAGGTCAATGCTCTAAGGACTGCTTCCTGGGTCAAAAAGGAACAGAAACAGAACTGCTGGGACTTTAACAATGACCCAATAATGTAAATGATAAAGAACAGCACCGCTCTCTCTCTAGCTTGTGTGAAGCGTTAATTATTTATACATAGCATTCTATGGCACATTGATTTTCCTATAGGCGTGTCTTCCACGCTGTCAGTGCCGCAGTGAAAAGGAAGCTTGGCACTGATTTCCTGGACATTGTATTGTGATTAATTACCCACTGGGGGCCATAGCTGTAGACACGCTGCATCGCTAATGCCATCCATAACAGAAAGCATGTCTGCTTCCTCTCCCTCAGCAGTAACAGACAGAAGCAGTGAGATAGAATGGGGGGAGGGGGGTTTGATATGTGAAGATAGGGTGTGGGGGGGTCTAACAGGGATTCTGGGAAAGGAGCAGAAATTACACTGCTTATAGTTACACTGCATGTTTATTGATATATTATTAAACTTATTTATGTATTCCATTGTTTACCTTCTACTCAAGGAGGAAGGCAGGCTCAGGAGGCTGGTTTTGTGCTTTATTATATCTAATTTTATGCAACATGCGGTGGAATACTCCCGGATAGCTCCCGTGGTGCCCTCAAATGCACACTGAAGTGAAACAAACTGAAGCCGCGGTAAATTAGAATCTTTTTTTTTTTTTTTTTTTTTGAAGCACCAATGACCTGGCAAACACAACAAAGATCTTCCTCCGGGGCAAAGAGTGTGAGCAACGTTACCCTCCACAGCTAGAGGAACACGGTGAACCAAGACAGGAATACTTTCGCAAAGAGAACAGGAAATGTAACACGAAGCTCACCTACCAACTGCTACAGTACTTTTTTTGCCACAGTCATACCATATGCTTATATAATAATTTGCCCCATGTTGCATTCTAAATTATTAACATTGTCTTCTTTTCTCCACCAATAAACTGCCACCGCATGAGTTGTGCTGCAAGTCGTGAACCTGTTATACAAACCACAAATGCAAACGGGAAGAAGGCAGGTTGAGTGAAGAAGATGCAGAGGGAAAGAGGGGGTGACGAGGAGAGGGAGGCAACAGAAGAGATTAATTATAATACACAGGAATAGAAGGGGAGAGGCAGAGACAGCGCAACATCTGCAGAAAGATGGTCCAGAAAAGAAAGCTGGTCCAGGAGTGAAGCAAAGGCAGAGTGAGAGAACGTGAAAGACAGGTGGTGGAGAGAGAGACAGAGAGGGAACAGAAGATGGAGAAGAGTACAAGCTGTTGAGGATAGAATTAAAGAAACATGGAGGGCTGGGAGCTCTTCTGTAGAGTAGATGATAATGATCAAGACCCATTTCCTCACAATGTTTGCATTTATGATGATTTCCGGTGATTTACAAAGGCAGAGGCAACGGCTGCTGTTCTGTGTGTGTGTGGGGGGGGGGAGTTTTCTCAGATCAGCCAGCCTCTTGGGTTGTAGGTATCGGTTCTTTTGTGTGTGAAAATGAAATTTTTACCCTTTAAACTTACACTTGAGGCATGCCGACAGGATTATTTTCTCACACTGCTTCATAGCGTCACGCTAATCAACAGGAAAGAAAAAACACACACACTCCTGCAGAATATCTCATCCAATTTCTACACAAATGTCAACAAGCTAGGCTTTTCTGATTGTCGTTCTGAATTTACACATTTATGGGGAAAAGTACACAGGTCTAAAACATGAATACTAACACAATGCATTAATTGCTACCACGCCATTCATTATGAATTCATGGCCTATTCAAAATAAAATAACACAGAATTACTCTCATTTAATTAGGAATGTTTCCTCATTACTGCACCATGCATATTTAATACCTGACATCTTAACTGAGTCGGCAGAAATATGGCCTTGAGGTAATTGATTACAATAGAGCCGAACACACGTTTTCCTGCTTGTGCAATTTCACAATTTTTATGGTCTTTGTTTTGGTGAGGGCCCACTCGCTGATTGGAGAGAGAGGGAAAGACAGAACATTAATGGGTGAGGTCCATAATGGATGGTGTCCATAGGGAAGAGTGCCGAAACCACAAAATCTTGTATGTGGTTACTTGGGGTGAAGCGGGTGTGGTGGATACGTCTGTCAGGATGTGTCGAGCATCTGCCGCCCTTCCTCACTTTGTGTGAAATTAGCTTCCGCAGGCTTTAATGCACTGTGGCGTATCTGCTTGCGCAGCGTCCCCCAGCATGCAACAGCTGGTCATAGAGCCAGACCACAGACAGTGGTGGGCGGAGGACAGGCTGGGAGCCTGGAAGGAGAGGCCTGGGGGAGGCGGTGTACCTGGCTTTCTCTCGCCAACGAAGACACGATCGGCCGTCCATGCCGTCACAACACATGCCAGCTTTGAAAAATACTACAGTGAGGCTCAGGCCCAGGGCTGGGAAGCCTTACTCGAACTCCCTCTCCTTGACATCTGTGTACATGTTGACTCCCCCTCCAGAACAACCCCTACTGCTGTTTCCTTCCTCTCTTATCTCATCAAACTGTTGCCCCCCCCCCCCCGCAACAGATGCACTCTTCAGTTCACACACCTCGCATGCAATGCAATGCAATTCTCCTGCAAGTTCTGTTGGAACCACCACTGGCAGAGCGGTCACTACATGAGTCTGACGCTAACAGAACTCCTTAACTGTAAACATAACACACTAAACAACACACTGACTTGTTTCCCTAAATGTAACAGAAAACAGTTACTACAATTGTATAAGTGTAGATGTTCATGCAGGTGTGCTTTTACTGCTTTAGAATGAGAAGACTTTGTTTAAACTTTTTCTTTGTCTGCTTATTCCTTAATATACAATTGGGTTAAATGTTACAGTGCCTTTTGTAATCTTCCAAAGACTTGAATACTTTTTTAAGGAGTTCAGTAAAATTACAAGGGCAATAATGTCTGTAAATCTTTATGGGCAGTAGTCCTTTTCATGTAGACACATTGTTTTGTTTTGTTAAATACAAATTATAGCTATTTTTTATTGTGTACAGAGAAGGGCACTTAAATGCCTGTTGGGGCAGTGGGTTGAGGGGGGCTAAGCACCCAGAAGCCATTACAAAGGAGCTCCCCCCACAGACAGGCAGACTGACCCATCAGCTTAGTACCAAAACCTATGTTCTGGGGAGGAAGTGAATTGTAGCCAAATGTTGAAGTCCCAGTCTGTGCCTAAAGTGGATGCCTCGGTGGCACCAGCTGGCAGAACTGAAGCCTCTGAGATGTCAGTTTGCTTTGGGAACAGAGTCAGTGATATTTCAGTCAGAACGGACAAGTGCTGAAGGATGTCCTGTAGTGACATGGGAGATGGGGTATTTTACATAACATTAGTGATTCACTTAGCAAACACTTCAATTGAAAGTGACAATTTGACACTATAGCGGTTTATATTGTTGGAAACTATTTATAATGTTGGAAATGTTTCAGAAGGGTGTGTAATTTGCAGTAAAAATGTAACTAAAAAGAGCAAAATCAGAGCCCTTGCTGCAGCCTAAATCTTCTACCTTGTGCCATGGGTTTGCCTTCCAAATGGCTATGCAACCTGCATCATCAAGCAAAGTGATGGATGAGATGTGATTGTCATGCTTTCAGATGCTTTCCTTCTGAGTGGTGAGGAACAGTGAGGTGTGCTGTGGTTACCAGGACCTTTGGTTTTTCCAGTGTGATACTACAGTCTCACAACCTCAGATGCACCAAGTGAGGGAACCCTCTCAGGTATGTCAGCTTCCTCAAGAAACACTCTCACACCCTTGTGCCCTCCTAAGACATTATAAAACACCAACACCTCCTCACCATTCAGCCAGCCAGGGCGTGAAACCCTTGCAATCTCTAGAGCACAAGATCAGAAAACATCTGAATGCATCTCTATCTGATTCCATTTTCTCTCATGTTTTCCTTATTTGCATATCTTCACAGCTTGGCCTCTGATTCCATTGTTTTCTATGGGTGCATGTGTGTTTACTTGTGTCTGGTCTAAAATGGATGTGGACACTGAAACAGCAAGTTATAGAACAAAGAAAAATAAATGAGAGGTGTAAAAGCAGCTGCCCAATAACTGTTAAATACTAGCAGGCAGAGACATGCAAAGGGCGCGCGTGCGCGCACACACACACACACACAATATCATTCATTACTACGGATGAATCAGATGTAGCTATCGCACCACTGGGAAATTTAAGACATTGACTTCTTATTACGACTCATTGTGGTTTTGAAACCAGCTTCCTTTAAGGCAGATAGAATGTGAAGTCTTCCAACATAACAAGGAGCTCTGCTATCTTAGAAACTTGTCAGGTCACAGATCCACATGTCACAAGGAGCAGCAGAAATTTTGAAAGAAAATTTCACAACCAAGTGTGAATATGGTGAAGGTTTTACTGATGACAATATAAAACAAAACTAAAACATTAGCTCACTGCTGGAGTGAGAGAAAACCAAAAACAGGAAGACAAAGACACAGCACAGTACAATACAATCACAAATCCCTGCAGCACTAATTGTAACAGAACCACAACTCAATGAACTAGCAGTGAACAAATGAGCCCAATACCTCTAAATGAAAAACACAAGCCACAGGTGAAATCAACCTAACTGATCAATTAGTGTAAAGTACTGTAGCAAGTGGAGCCCGAAACCACGCAGAGGACGAACTTCCTCAGTCTAAGAGGTAAATGATTGTATTAGTGGTTTCATTGTTGCGTGAAAGTTTGCAAGTCAAACATCTGGGGGAATTCAGTATTCAGTGGCAAACTGGAATCTGTTTTCCGATAAAAATTAGTTCACACCCATTTTCTTCTTAGTTAAGTTCATTTTGAGCATCACAAAAATAAATAAAAAGTAAGCGATATGAAAGGAGTCTAAGGTCGAATGTTAATAAACACGGGTTAATATGCATTGCCGTGCGTGTGCTTGCCTCAACTGCAAATTTTTCCCATCGTCTCCGTTGCTGAGGGACAGCTTTAGCTAGAATGCATCTTCTTTCGGCATTTTACACTCAAGGACAGTTTGCGTAATTGGGTGCCGAGAGAGATGCGAAATCTCCGCTGCACTTTCGCCAAGTGCACCGAGAGAATAAGAATGAGGCTGCTGCGTCCGCACATTGCTTGTGCTGCGCGCGAGACGCTCTGCGTGCGCGCGGCTGAAGAAGGATCTCTGCGCTAAATCAATAACGCGCCTTGACGGGAAACTCGAGGGGGTCTTGCGCGGTTGTAGCTCCTCCAGGGCCGCCGCAGTAAACTACAGACACCACTGTCACATCTCTCCGACTCCCCTGGTTACAATTAATTATTAACAACAAGCGGTACCAGTGACCTGTAGGAGAACACACTTCTCTTGAGTGTCAAGCCACTTAATAAAGATATGGGATGGAAAATAACACGAGAGACAAAGGACAAAATAAGAAAATGATATATATTGTGTGGGTGTGCATTTTGTTTTTACCTGCTGGTTTCGCTTTGTTAATGCCGCGTGTACCGGAGAATTTACGCTTAAAATATAATTCTCATTATTGGTCATACATCATGTGCAGGTGTTATTGGTATGTAGCACGCCAACTTGGTTCATCCGTGCACTGAAACCAAAGAGAGTTTCAGGTGTGATCCTGCTCCTGTTACTTCCCTGTATGCGTATTGTGGCAAAAAAAAAATAGAAAAAAAAATGAATACAGTTATCACCGAGAGAAATATTTAAAAGAAAGTAAATTCATGCGATTCACGCTACTAGCAGTGCTTTATTTTTTATTATTTTAGTGTGTGTGTGTGGGTATATATATATATATATATATATATATATATATATATATATATATATAAACACACAATCTTTTGATAGTTTGCAAGTCTCTACAGATAATCACAA